>CM045458.1:24205636-24414136 GCA_024666655.1 Dascyllus trimaculatus | reverse complement strand
CACTGGGGGTGTTGTGTGCAATATAGAGCTGTTTGTATCACGCTGGAGGGATTTATCTAAAGGTATCTAAAAGCTGACAGCAAGGCATTAACTCTTATTGCTAATATATCTGATTATTATACACTATCATAATGAATTCCCTGGCATCATTAAAGATGAATGCAATAGCTTTGGGTGATGCTTTGCTGTTACAGTTTTCTTGATAGGACCATCTGCATACAGTCGAATCCACGTCTTTATGTAACAGTCACTTTATGTCATGGCATTAAACCTGCCACACCTGCACGCTGGAAAACCTTCCGTGACTCCAAACTTTTCTTTTTCTCATTCTGAGAGTACTGTGCAAAGGGACGCCGACCTTTTTATGCAACCACTTATTATGCCACGTATACAGTTTTTAACATTTTATTCCAACACTATAAATAATACCCCAAACCTTTCAAAATAATGAATTCAATGAATGCATGCAAGTGGAAACCTCACCCAGCAGGAGTATTAAAGGAGCTTGCCTCTGCGGGGGAACGGTGGATTTATACAGGAGCTGAGCCCCAGGATCTGACCTTCTCAGTAAACCGCTTTCACAGAAGAACTTGATATTCATCTAATGAACAGAAACTTCAGTGGAACAGCCTTGACATTACATCTCTGCTATCATGGCTTCAAACAGGGGTTGCTAAAGAGGAGCTTGTGGATGCATACTTCTTTACAAACTGAATAAAAGAAACTGAAACGGAAGTACAAATCCATATTTAAGTTTCTTTTCATTTCCAACTTCTTCTCCAGCTCAGCACAGGTGCCAGACTTCATAGAAAACGCTGCTGAGACAGTCAGGCTGGGATACTATCAGAGTATCCCAAAGGCTCTGGGTAGCTGTGGGAACCCATTTGTGTGGATGTCACTGTATCAGCATGCTGGCTGTGATTACCTGTTGTGAGGAGACCATCTGGCCCTCAGCGTCCCAGCTGGGTACCTCGGTCAGGAGACGAATTGTCTTTACCACACCACCTGGACCTCGCAGACATGGAGCGCCGAGGCACCCACCATATTTCTCATTCATATTTTATTATGTCATTCTCTGACCAAACCAAAAAAACAAAAAGAGAGAGAGAAACAGTGGCACACTCAGAGAGCAGGCTTTCTATATTGCTTGGCAACTGCTGCCATTGTGTTTGCTGAAGTTCAAAGCAGAGACAGTATATCCCTCTGAGAAGCAGAAAAGTAAAGGGGTGCCTACGCAGGCACATCTACACCTATACACAAACATCCATTCTGTCAGTTTAATTTGGCCACGTTGCTCAGTCGGAATAAAAAGCTCTGCGGGGGATTTAGTGTTTGCATCCAGGGGGTAGCCTTGGGCGTAAACCCTCCCTGAGATGAACTCTCCTCAGGTCGCTGGAAGCCGCCTTGCTCGCTGATGCCCAAATGGAAAAGCTGCTTCACCCCACAGTTTGTTGCCCTTCCTAGAATTTGGGTTAAATTGATACTGAGCGTTGTTTCTGTGGGAGGTTTTGAGTTTGATGAGCTCTGAAGCCCTTTGCTGAACGCTGTGCTGAGCTGACTGGCTGTCGTTGCCACAGGGGAGTGGATGCTATTGTTGGACTCAGAGAAACGGTGTGCCGAAGTGTTACAACTACAGGTTAGCCGCTGGTGTACTGCACTGATCTGACAGCAGCTAACATGCTGATAGCTGCTGTAGTAGGGGAGCTCCTGCCTTCAGCACTGAGGCTGTAAAGAGAATGAGAGTCTTTTTATGGAAGAGCAAGGTTATGAAAACCTGAAACGCGGCTCAACCTGACGACTAGGTTCACTCTTTCAAGTATCAAATCAAATTTTATTGTAATGTAAATTTCACCAAGACAAAAACCAGAAGATTTATTTTCTAAAGCAATGAAAAACAGTATCCTATGGCTGTTTCCTGTATGTCATTTATTCCCTCTAAATATATCCATCCTGTCAATAAACCTTCTCAAAGCTTTCTGGCCTTGAAGTAACAATCTGTAACCTCGTCTCTCTGATAAAAACCAGGCGCCTACTGTACTTACTGTAGATATTTGCTGACATCTTCTGGAGATCTGGTTCAACAGCATTTGGAAATCTCCAGTGTTTTTGCTCAGAGCTCTATTACAGACATAAAAGAAGAACACACTCCGACGGATGGGTGATTTTAATCTAAAACATGCGTAACATATTCAATTCTGTAAGGTCTGGAAGTGATCTGCTGTCCATTTGACTGTTATAGAATGCCATATAGTACAAAGTCTGTGATATTTTATCCTTCAATTTCTGTCTCATGGTCTCTTGAATGTACATTTTCATTCAACAAATAGAAAAATCTGATTCTGAGATCGACACACTCCAGAGGATTTCTCCGGAACCACCTGAATGTTTCTTTCATTGTTTAAAAGGCAGCTGTGAGGTGCTGGATCAGGATTTTCAAAGTCTTGTGCAGATTCTCAGTTTTACCCTGTGTTAAACCCTCAGTCGGCCTCCTGCTCCGTCCGCCTCAGGACGGCCGTTAGGTGGATTCGAGGCAGGTGCAATAAAGATGACCTCCCTGATGACTAATGCTGCTGGCAGAGCACTTGCAAAGATGAGGTTTAAGGCAGGATGATAGACACTGATGACCCTTTGCCTCCGAGCTTCATTTGCTCTCAGTGTGGACGTCTATTTCTCTTTCAGTATATGGAGCTGGCTCAACAGACGAGCAAACACAGAACTGATAATTAAACTTTCAGTTGATGATATGGAGTATTAGACCACCGTCAGCTCAGGTAGATAGAACAGGTTTACACAAGCACGATTAGTAATTTCATATCATTTGTTTTTTTTAAATAGAGCAGTTCAAATATGTTGCCTTAAAAGATGTTAAACAGAAAAGTAAAACTCACCCATGCTTTTATCTCCAGTAAGGTCCACTGTCTCTAAAGAATGCTGTGGCTCACTTTTACACCAACAAAACTAGCTTAGGACCAAAATAAGTTTATGATCTGCTGATATGCTATGAATTGTGATAACCTCTCCATCATCTTGGACTGGTCTGCACTTTCTGTCCTCGAAAACAAAACCAAACCTGGAACTAGGAGTCAGTATTAAAGTAAAACTACTGCTTTGCTCCCTCTGACTGATATATTACATGACATTATTAAATTACTAACAGCGAAGCATCAGAGTGTCAGCAGCATGTAGTAACTGCTGCAGGTGGAGCTCCTTTCAACTACTTTATATACGTTTTTGCACAAAAGGACGACAGGTGATTAATGGAAGAGGAAAGAAGGAAAAACAAATACACAAATCTGTTTTCGTGCTTGTTCTTTTCCTCCAGACTGGGATCTTTGTTGAGATATCAGACCAGTTGTACATTTATTGAAATGAAACCATGTGACAAGTTTAGTGGGAAAATGCCTGTTTAGCGGAGCTGTTAATAACTCATAGACATCTGAAGTGTGACCCCGACTACACGCCGCTTTTTGTGAGAAGCTAAAAAGGTTGGAAACTGCTGGTTTATTGTTAGACAGTGTGTTTTATTTATAAAAGTGTATTATTGTGAGGAAGCTGCAGGCCTCCCCTCTCTAAACAGATGCACAGTTCCAACACTCCCAAATACATAGATGCACTCAGACACCAGTTAAGTTTGTAGTTCGTTCAGCGGTTGTTTTTAATGTGTTGATCTGCTAAAGATGGATCCTGTTTAGTTGAGTGACACATTAGCTGACTTTATTTCCAGGAGCTGTGTTGTTGGACATGACTGCTACCTGTTTGTAAGTCATAGCTGGGATCAGAATTATCATGGAGGGGAACCTATCAGAGTGTTGGCATGTGGTTTTAATCGGCCTCATTGGGACAAACCAAATGGACTGAGCAGAGAGGGAGGAATAAATGATGTTTGGTCAGGAGGAACACATGTCTCTCACTGCTAGAAGATCCCTGGTTTGCATCCCGGTTAGGACGCCTGGGATCTTTCTGTGTGGAGTTTGCATGTTCTCCCTGTGCAGTGTGGGTTTTCATTGGCTTCTCCGGCTTCCATGCTGAGGTTAATTGATCTTTCTAAATTGTCCATTGGTTGTCTGTCTCTATGTGTAGCCCTGCGATAGACTGGTGACCTGTCCAGGGTGTCCCCTGCCTTCGCCCAAGTTGGCTGGGATAGACTCCAGGCCCCCTTGACCCTACAGAAGATTAAAGATTTAGAGATGATAGGTGGATGGATGGATTCAGTAAAAGACAGAGCTCTGCCAAAAAGTGGATGCTGTGTTTCTTTCTGCTGGCCGTTTGTCTCAGTTGGTACCATCATTCTCAGTTCAGTAGTCAGTTATTCATTGTGCAAAATCTTCATTTTCATCTTAGAATTATCTGGTAACTAAAGCTTCTTACTTCATGACTCATTTGTATAAATACAGACTTGTTAGTTGTGCACAGGATTAACTTTATTTTCTGACTAAACTGCAACATATGCGTCAGTTAACACACGCAAGAAATTATTTTAGTTTTTTTTTTAAAACAGTTTGATTACAAACAGTTTACTAAAGGGCTTGAAACAGAAGTTATAACTTTCCTGTTACGTAGCTGCTTTTGGTATTTGAATTCCTAAAATAACAATGTGAAATCAACAGGTTACAGTACAGTTACAGTAGTGAGGAAATTAATAGGGGGATTATTTTTAGACTCTACATAGGACTCTGACATAAACAGTAAAACAAAGTTTGTATATGCATATCCTGATGAAAAAAGAAACTAACACACCACAAAGTCACTACTTTTGATTTTGTCCCAGCAGTGAAATGATTTCAGTGTGTCTTACCCCAGTTTACTTTTCAGCACTAATGAAGTTTTCTGTTTGCCACTGTCCTCTATTAAGGTAAATTTCAGGCTATTCATTCCCATCTTGCAAGTTTAACTGCACTGTAAATGTCCCCCTGTTTATTTCATGCAGTCACATCATATTTATATAAATAATGATGTATTTATAAATTGCATTTTGGGTTGTGTTCTTATGCGATTTATGTCTTATGCAAAGCAATTTGAAATGACTTTTTATTGAGAAGAAGAGGACTGTATTTGTCTCCTGAAACAGATTTGGGTTAATGGCCTTGCTCATGGCCCAACAGTGACAGCTTGGCATCGCTGGGGCTTGAACCGTCGACCCTCTGATCAGCAACCCAGAGCTTTAAACACCAAGCCACTGCTGTCCTATTAAAAGGTGATATTCAATTAAATTGTTTTGTCTTGCTTATGACGAAGATAACTCATCTTTGATGCTAATTGATCAGCAGCTTTGACCTACGTGAGGCAGCACTGCGCTCTGAGGTGTCTTAACTGCACAAGGACAAAAAAAAAACGTCGAAGAAGAAGACGCCGCTATTTGTGGGCGGGTTCTTACGTCACTTCCGTCAAAAATACAACAAACACTGTGCTCGCATTGCGGTTCAGTCCGCTTTAATTCAATCTAATTTTACGGAATATTCACGTTCAACTGATCCCACGATTCCACTGAAGGCCGTTTACCATCAGGTCGGTCCACAGTACTTTCTAGTTAGCCGGTGGCTTGTTAATTAGGGCTATTTGAACTATATTAGCTTAAATCGCTAACCTCATAGCTAACGTTAAAGAAGATGCTCTGTGCAGTTCAGCTGTGGTCGACGCTGCTTTTCCTTTCCTTTTCATGCATTTTAACTCCCCGCGTCACTGAAACAGACAAATAAGACTAATAAGGGGTGAGGGCTTTGTTTTTACTTTTTGCCTGGGAAAAATATTAGCTTAGTTAGCCTCAGTGCAAGTTAAATCTAAGTAGCTAACTTCTTTTGTGCTCATTACTTCCAACACTAAAGCAAACATCTAATCAAACAAACATACTTTGGTCATATTTCCTGTTTTAATAAGCTATTGAAGATATGAATAAGACACAACTGACTAGTAAAGGTGGTGGAACTTTACCTTAATGTTTGATGCTTTTGTGTGAGTAAGAATAGAAGGCTGTCAGTGGTTCTGAATGAGAATAACATTCGCATGAGAATAAATGCAGTGCCTATTAGAACAACAATAACATGCATGGATATGATCCATTGGCATAAATGAAGATAGTAAGTAAGTTAAAATGAAACTAAATATTAACACTTATTCCGATGTAATACAGTAGTATTGAATATGATAATTAAAGTAGTGCACATGAAATTGAAATGTTGCTAATGAAATTAGAATATTCCACACAATGTTGAGACTAATATTGGATATGCTATTGAGAAAGTAATATTACAAATTATCTGAATATTGTTGTTGAATGTCAAGTGTCCGATGTTTCTGAAGCTGTTGTTCCTGCAGATAGGGGGAGGACTTATACAAGATCATGTAATCACATCTTTCCGTTTGTCAGCAAATGGCATGTACCAGATTTAGGTGCAGGTTGTCCATGCAGTAAAGATTCAGCTTTGGAGAGCTTGAGTGTTGTTGTTGTTGTTGTTGTTTTTTAAAGACTTTCTCTGGTGAAAATCAAGTTGTTTCTTTTTTCACCTTGTTAACGGGTCTAGATGGAGTATGTTATATGCTAGAAGATATCATCCTAAGCAAATTAAGCAATCACCGCCATAGCTGAGTATTTCCACCCTGAAATAGTGTCTTAAAAACACAATTTCTCACCTCCAGGGTTCCAGGTGTAACAAACCCAAGGAACCAATCCTGTCAACTTGCCTGGTGGGGCTTTCTGTGCCGTCATTCTTTTTCAGAACTGGCTCCTGTTTTGAACATGTATTGCTGAATTACTCCAATATCTGAACCTTTTTGAAGTGAGAAGGGTATTTTTCATGAAAAAAGTTTTTTTTAGAGGTTTAAGCAATGACCAGATAGAGACTTTAGGATCCTAGAAGGGATTGTTTTCAAGATTTTGACTTTGTTTCAAATAAGAACCGTTCAGTTACACTATACAATATTGGAAAAAGTGCAAAAAACAAAGGTTTACATCAATTACACGTCACATATTCTTAACTAGATAATCACCTGTAAATTGAATTGCATTGCTTGTCTGAGCACCGAGATGTGTGCAGAGATTAGTTTAAATTGGTTTAATCAATGACCGGAGAGGAACTTTAAATAGTGCAGGTCGTTTCGCTCTGCTTATGTGTTACTTTGTGCTGGAGTTAAGATTAACTTATTATTAACCTAGAAACTTAATTTAGTCCCTCATTCCATGAGTCATAGTGCAGATAAAGTTCCAGGGTTCTTCAAAAGCCTCTTGTACCCTGTGGAAAGTGCTTGCAGTGTACACAACCTAATGATGGATTTTCTGAGATACCATGAGGGAATTTTATCAAAACTTACATAAAAAAGAAAGTCTGTCCATTGTTCATGTCCAGATCCGTGGTGGGAGGTTCGGCACTCATGGAGCCGTCCACTAAGCCTGGGACCAACCAGGTAGCTGATGTGGTGTTCGTCATCGAAGGGACGGCAAACCTTGGACCGTACTTTGAATCTCTAAGGAAAAATTACATTCTTCCAGCTATCGAGTAAGAGCCTAAAGATATCTCTTGTTATGATGTTGTTCCTTGCATGTAGTTGTGAATAATTACCTCTGTTTGGCTTTTACTTTTTTAACCATAGATATTTTAATGGAGGGCCTCCAGCAGAAACAGATTTCGGTGGAGATGTGAGTGTTTTTTAATGCCTGTTTTTAAATTTCAAATTTAACTGATTGTCAGCAATTCATGGAGATGGCTGTTAAGCATTTGGTACAATTGCTAATAAACAATATCCCTGTGTTTTATGTTCATCTAGTATGGAGGGACACAGTATGGTCTTGTGGTGTTCAACACAGTGGACTGTGCTCCCGAGTCATATGTCCAGTGTCACGCACCAACCAGCTCAGCCTTTGAGTTTGTCTCATGGATCGACAGCATCCAGTAAGTCGTTGAAAATCATCCAACTGATCATTACAGCACTGATGCTTGTCTCATTAAATATTGCCTCATATTTTATCATAAATCTTGTGATACATTTTTTGTTGTTGTTTTCACACAGGTTCATGGGAGGTGGAGCAGAAAGCTGCAGTCTGATTGCAGAAGGACTTTCTGTGGCCTTGCAGCTCTTTGATGACTTTAAGAAAATGAGGGAACAAATGTAAGACAGTATTTTCTGCTTCACACTGCAAATGAAACTGTGTTGACTTACAAAGCTGTTGTAATGTTTTATCCACATCATCTTAGTGAGAGGTGGTCCCACCGTTTGAACAGCAACAGAAACTTTGTCTTCATTAAGTGAAGAACAACCCATATGACTGATGACAATCTTAATCTATAGTTCCTCTAATAACTACCAGAAGCTGGCTCCAGTAAAGTTTGACCTTATTAAAGTCATTTCAAAAAAAATCTTCCAATTTCTCACATGAAATTCAACTAAAGAAAATGATACAACATGGTTTTAACAAGCAGTTTCCTCTTATAGTGCTCCTAGCTCTTATCTTTGTCTCTGTGTGCCACTTCAGAGGTCAAACCCACAAAGTGTGTGTGCTGCTGTGTAATTCTCCTCCATACCTGCTCCCTGCTGTGGAGAGTGTCAGCTACACCGGCTGCACAGCAGACAACCTGGTCAAAATCATCAGAGATGTGAGTGATCATTGATTTTGTCTCCAGCAGGTATTTCTGTTACAGATTTACTTGTGTGGTTGTTTTTATTTGAAGTTTTTTATGCATGTGGTACTATTTGCTTTTTATTTATTTTACTGTTTTAAATAGGTAAAGTAAGACCATAAAAAGTTTTTAATTGAATGTATTTAATTTCTGTATTTTTAGAGAGGAATTCACTTCTCTGTGGTGGCTCCTCGGAAACTACCTGCTTTAAGAGCTTTATTCGAACGGGCGTCTCCAGTCGGAGGGGCCGTCGAACCTCATCCCGACTACAGTCAGGATCCCTTCCACATGGTCCTAGTCAGAGGCATCTCGCTTCCTGGTGAGAAACATCATTTAACTTGTTTGTGCTGGGGCCATTCTGATGAGCCGGTCCATTTCAATTAACGGTCTTGGAAAACTGCGCTAGACTGGAGGGTGTTGTTAACAATTGCTGTGTGGTTAATGTTTGTGTTGTACAGCTTCATTAACTCACATTTATGATGAACACTGTCATGAAATAAATTGACTGTAATGAGACCATTCAGTTTTTACTACTCTGTTGAAAAGCCTTTGATAGAATTATGAAATGCTGTTTTTAAAGCTATTCAGATCAGGTGGATAAAGTTAGTGACTAGCTGAAGTTGAACATGCAGCAGCTAGAGACGGAACATTTTCTTGGAAGTTATTTAAAACCAAAGTAGTGCTAAATGTGGAATGAATAACTTAAGTTAGTTAAAACTGCAGCTAATAATGAGTTTTAAAAATATAAAAGTCACATAGGAATGAGCTTCAGCAAAAGTTATAATGATTCTGAATGTGTTGAAGACTGAACATTTTATTATTACCTTCAATCACACTGTGTGCCAGCGAGCACCTCGACTTCTGCAATGTATCACAGAAACTATATGATCCTACCTTAATGCCGACATCAGGCTGTCAGTGGCCTGCACTCGGCACCGTCAGGAAAGACACTTGGCTGCTGCATTGGTAGTTTGGTGCACTTTAAAAACGCATTAATGAAGATTTTAGCAGCCCTCCTTCTCTCTCACCTGCCCTCTTTGTATGCCGCCGTTCTGGATGTGAACACGTTGCATTGAGAAAGAGTTGCCAACAGGTTAGCTATAACAAGTTAATCAGGAGATGCTATGTCAGTTCTGTGTTTGCTTCAGCTGGTGCAGCTGTAATTCAGTACTAATAACTGTAGTCTTTATAAACGATGTGTGTTATGTTTTCCTTTAGAGCTGCAGTAGGTCTCTTAATTTGGTTTGGATCGAGTGGTCATGTTGTAGACAGGTACAGTAAATGCAGAGGGAAAATAATGTCTAGAACTTAATAATTTTTGTTTTGAAAAGTGCTTTAAGGTAAATACATTCTGATTTTCTGTAAGTGTCAAGATAAGCAGGCACACACCTTCCCAGACAGGGAATAATCGTGCAGTATAGTATATACGTATGTTATCTGTCTCAGCATGCAGAGTAGTGAAGTTTTGTAGCTCACCAGTCGTGGCAGCTGCATTCTTGTAAGCCTCTTATCTTCACACACTTCTGATGGGATGTTACACCACTTTTTTGTGTATTCCTCAGGGCTGCAAATGACAAGAGGAAAGCTGGCATTACCGCTGTTTATCTCCCTCCATGCATCTTTTTCCTCTGTGATTTTCATTGTGCAACAGCGTTTTTAGTGTTTGTTTTCTTTGAGTTGCCTCCTCTACCAGCAGCAGACTCTACTCCAAGCTTGAGATTTATTTTTTTATTTCATTTCTGATAGTTTCACTTAATTAAATCATTACAGATGGTTGTAAGATACTAGCTGCTCATTTTCAAATTAGTAATTTTACACATTTCCACTGTAAATTGTTCTATAATTTGTTGTAGTTTTAGCAGTCTTGAATAAAGACTTAGCTGCTGATAAATGGGTTACTCCCACGCTTTTCTGTGAGTGGGAGTGAAAAATATACATTATCCTTCACTTTCAGAGAAACCTAATTCACTAAGTGGGACAAAATAAAGCTAAGCTCATCCCACTGTCTGTTTTCAGTTTCCTCAGGTGGAGGACCAGGGCCGCACAAACCTGTTCTCCCTCCTCAGCTGCCTGTCAGTCAGCCTGTTGTGGGACCTTCGCAGCCCACTCCACCCATTAACACAGCCCACCCTTATCAGGTAATGGGAAAGCAACCGCAGAGTGTAAGGCCGCCTGGAGACTAATTCCTGCCACCTACCTTTGGCTCAGTTTCAGACAGTGGTGTTTATGTTCCTTCGCTAAAACGTTTTCCCTGCATTGTCTTCCTTTAATCTGCTCGCTGACAGAATTCGGCCACCATGACTGCTGCTCAGGTGGCTGCACAGATGGTCGTGGAGGCAGCCAACAACCAGAAGAGAAACTGTAAGTTAGCAGCGAACAGTTTATGTTCGCCACGATTTTGGTTACAGCGCGTCTGTGTTTGCGTACTGTCTGCATGATTAGATCTGTGTTTAACAGTAAAGCCTATTCTTCCTTTCTCTGGATAACTGTTTTCCACATACAGTATTATGCTATGAAATGTGTGTGTGAGCTAGTTATGTATATGTATTGATCATAGTCGAGTACAATTATCCATAATCCAGGTAATACTATGTGTACTCACATTGTGTGGATATCAGGGGACATATTGTTTTAAATATCAGAGAGAATATGATCACGAGCTTTCAGTGGCCTTGAGTGAACCCACAAAGAGGAGGAGGGGTAGATGACTACAGGACACATAAACAAGCTAAATGGAAAACATCTGTCACTGGTGTGTTTCACCATGGAAGGAGACTGTGTGGTGTTTAGTGTATAAGGAGACTTTTTTTAATATCCTTTATTGATCCCACAAGGGAAATTGTCTTTTCACATATCCCCAGCTTGTTTTGAAGCTGGGGTCAGTACGCTAGATCAGCCACACTATGGTGCCCCCCGGAACAGTGAGGGAGTTTAGTGAGCAACTTTAACCAGCCCACAGAAGAGTTACTGGTAGCAGGGTGATATCTTTAACATGCTGGGAAGATTTAACCAGAAAAGAGTGAATAAAATAGGGAAGCATTGCATATAGTCAGGCATGTTGAGCCTAAAGTCAGAGTTTTCAGTGTCACAAAGGTGGCTGTCTTTTAACCCGCGTAGATTTAGACATTTCCTGAGGAAGTGAAACAGATTCTCAGTGGTGGAACTATGTTATATTTGCAAACCTGTTGAGCTGTACGTCACTAAAACCACTGAATGAAGCCATGCAGTCACAGTATCGTACACCATGTGTGTTGTGTTGCCACGGGAACATACCTGCATTAAGTTAGTGACGCAGAAAATGCATAAATATGATTTTCATGTACACTGCTGGTACCATTAATAGAACACTGATTAGAAATTTGATTAGTCTATTTGTATTTATTACAGAGAATTTTTAATTAATAACTGTAATTTGGCCAAAGTAATATCCTTCATTATAGGACAGCATCAGACCAAAACTGACTTCTTCAATATCATGTTTAAATATGTGGCGTTCTAATGTGCAGCTGTCATGTTAGAAATAATCCCTGCATTGATTGATAAAATAAATATATTAAAACCTGAATAACAGTTTCCTACCAGTGTTATTCTCTTGCATCATTTGCAGTAGCAGCACTTTTTACCATCATAAACTTTGATATTCCTTGTAGCTGTCTATTATAACTCCCTGTGTCGCACACCATCGGTCAGTTTTGTGCAAAATAGTCTTGTGATGCATCATATGCGATAGATGTAAAAGCACACCGAGTCTGAAACAGAAAACCTGAGCTGACAAATAGAATCAGTTATTTCTGACTGGGGTTTTAGCTACCTCAAAGAAACCCAGGCTATGTCAAACTTGCTGCAGCCTTCAGCTCAGCTCTCGTCATTTGATAATAAAAGCCTATTTGGAAGAGAAGATTCTTTTCTCTTTATTTTGTTTTACATTTCTGGTATTTAGTAGGTGCTCTCCCGAACTTAACTGCAATAGCGGGGTCTTAGTCCTTCTTATTGTAATGTTCTCTGTCCTTTCTCTAGACCCGCCAATGGTCCAGCAAGGTCCTCCATTCAACAGTCAGCCAACCATGCCATCAGTCCCTGGGGTGAAGCTCAGTCAGCCCAGCATATCAACAGTCACCACAGGCCCTCAGCTGATGTCGCAGCAAGTTCCTCCAAATCAGCAGCAGCCAGTCCCGCCCTCAGGACAGCCAGCACCCAATCAGCAGCCCCAGGCCCCACCTCAGCAGCAGCCCACAGCAAACCAGCCCACGCCACCATCAGCACAGCCCAACATGGTAAGTCAGGTTTAATCAAGATAAACCAATAATACGCTTAAACAGCAACTAAACTTTCTCAGGATCGGATGATAAATCCAAGTTCCTGGTACCCTCAGGAGAAAGAAATGCAACATGGCAAACAGACGGATGAAATCTTCTGACATTTTTGGGATGTACTCTTATTTGTTTTCTTGCTGTGAGTTAGATGAGAAGATCAATACCACTGTAATTTGTTCTGAGTAAACCTGGAATTATGGCCAGCAGCCTGGTAGCGTAGCACAGAGACGGGAGGCAAGGGATTCGACAAGCAATGTGCCCCTTTAAATGTACCTAATCAACACGCGTCTTATTGCAGTCTGTGCAAAGTGTAAACACAACAAAATGTAACTTTTATGGAATTTATGTAGTTTGTGGTTCTGTGCTGTTTAGAGAAACATGATCTGATGGTTTATTTAGTGGGTTTGTAGGCTGTTTCCCGATGCGTACAGTGTTTGTGCCAAGTTATTTTTTCAGTAGTTTCCAGCTATGCACCCATCAATTAAGCTCTTTTCTGTGTAAAAAAAAAGGTGTCCATCATCATGTTTAGATGTATAGCCTGTACATGCATATACACACCAGACCACACAAGTCACCATGTTTTGGACAGACATGCACCCTCAGTACAGAAGCAGTATGATACATACAGTGGAGTAAATAAGTATTTGATACACTGCCCGTTGTGCAAGTTTTCCCACTTAGAAAGAACGGAGAGGTCTGTAGTTTTTATCGTAGGTACTCTTCAACTGTGAGACACAGAATCTAAAAAAAATCAGAAAAATCACATTGTGTGATTTATAAATAATTAATTTGCATTGTATTGCATGAAATAAGTATTTGATCTCCTACCAACCAGCATGAATTCTGCCTCTCACAGACATGTTAGTTTTTCTTTAAGAAACTCTTCTACTCTCCACTCATTACTTGTATTAATTGCACCTGTTTGAACTTGTTGCCTGTATAAAAGACACCTGTCCACACACTCAATCAATCACACTCCAACCTCTCCTCCATGGGCAAGACCAAAGAGGTATCTAAGGACACCACTGAGAAGATTGTAGACCTGCATAAGGCTGGGATGGGCTACAGGACAATAGGCAAGCAGCTTGGGGAGAAGGCAACAACTGTTGGCGCAATTATTAGAAAGTGGAAGAAACTCAAGATGGCTGTCTCCCTCGGTCTGGGGCTCCATGCAAGATCTCGCCTTGTGGGGTATCAGTGATCATGAGAAAGGTGAGGGATCAGCCCAGAACTACATGGGAAGACCTAGTCAATGACCTGAAGACAGTCTCAAAGGTTACCATTAGTAGCACACTACGCCGTCATGGATTAAAGTCCTGCAGCGCACGCGAGGTCCCCCTGCTCAAGACAGCACATCTCCAGGCCCATCTGAAGTTTGCCAGTGACCATCTGGATGATCCAGAGGAGGCATGGGAGAAGGTCATGTGGTCAGATGAGACCGAAGTAGAGCTTTTTGGTATAAAAGAACACCAACGCCAAGAACACCATCCCAACTGTGAAGCATGGGTGTGGAAACATCATACTTTGGGGACTTTGGGGATGCTTTTCTGCAAAGGGGACAGGGTAACTTCACCGTATGGAGGGGAGGATGGATGGGGCCATGTTTAGCAAGATTTTGGGCAACAGCGTCCTTCCCTCAGTAAGAGTATTGAAGATGGGTTGTGGTTGGGTCTTCCAGCATGATAGTGACCCAGAACACACAGCCAGGGTTAAGGAGTGGCTTTGTAAGAAGCATTTCAAAGTCCTGGAGTGGTCTAGCCAGTCTCTAGACCTGAACCCAATAGAAAATCTTTGGAGGAAGCTGAAACTCTGTGTTGCCCAGCGACAGCCACGAAACCTGAAAGATCTGGAGAAGATCTGTATGGAGGAGTGCATCATACAGTGTGATTTTTTTTTTTAGATTCTGTCTCTCACAGCTGAAGAGTACCTACAATAAAAATACAGACCTCTCCATTCTTTGTAAGTGGGAAAACGTGCAAAATGGGCAGTGTGTCAACTACTTATTTTCCCCACTGTATTTTGGATGACTGGTCACTGATTGATGATTTTTTTAAAGTGTCATCATTGTTTGTTGCTTTGAGGTTTTTGTTGTCCACATATTTAGGCGTTTCGCTGTCTCACGGCTCTCAGTCCTAGATTTCATTCGCTATTCGCATCCTTGTAAATGCTATCAATGTTTAAATCACACTGATATTTTCAAATGTAAGTGCTCGAGTTAGGCGACAGAGAACCAGATCTTTAATTTGTGATGCTGTACCACCAGCTGCCTTGAGCTGAGTTTGCAGACTAACACACTGTCTGAAGTCCCATATCAAAATGAATTTTAAATGCTACACTACTAGCACATCAAAACCAGATGATGCTATCTTTTCCCCAGATCTTCGCGTGGTACAATGTGGTGTTTCCTCTGTTTTCCAATTCATTCATAAATTCCTCTTTCTTGTTGTGCAATCTTATGTTAATATGGATTACACTGTCAAAATTAGTGTAAAGTTTATTAATGTTCCAGTTCAATCAGCTCTACAGTATTACGTCTTATTTTACTTTCATATTATCATTCGTTGTTCTCTTCTGTAGACAACATGTAACCTCCTCCGTTCTCTTTATAGGCTGGTGCAGCTGGAGCTCAAGGCAACGCAAACCTTGCAACGCAACCACAGGGTGTCGCCAATAAGATAGTGGCATGGACTGGTGTTCTGGAGTGGCAAGAGGTAACACAAAAACTCTGACATTCAATTAATGTTCATTTGGGGAAAAATATGTATTGCTTTTAAAGATAGGTTGTTGCTCTGAAAATATAAAGGAAAACAATATCAGGAACTGCTTTAAGTCCTCCAGCCTCAGATGATGGAAGTCGGCAGCAGCCAGTTAGCTTAGCTTTGCATAAAGACCTGAAACATTAAAACGATCAGAATGAAACTGTTCAAAAGGAAACAAAATCTGCATACCACCAAGCTTAGTTTACAAGTTACTCTGTCAGTGTACAGGACAGGTTTCAAATTTGGCATAAACGTTCACTCGAGGATGAGAACAGTCACTGCGACCTCACAAAGCACATTTCTAACCATAACTTCACAATATATACATTTATTATGGCAACAGTTCACGCAAATGTCTCATGAGGACATTTTATATCCAAAAGTCAAAGTTTGGATCTGGTTGTTTTGTTTTTTAAGTGGGTTATTGTGAGGCTATTTCTTGGCTAGGTACAGGGTCCAGCAACTTCACGGCGATGACTTTACGAATATAAGATTTAACTTTCTGACAGAGCCAAATTTGCTGTTTCCCATGTTTTCAGTCTAAATGCTAAGCTAACTGGCTATATCATGATATTTATATTGCATGCATGAGTAGTATTCATCCTACTCTGACCAGCAAGTGATAAAGTTTCCCAAAATGTCCTACTTTTGTTTTGCCTTCCTGGTCTCATGTTTTAACTTCCTGGTTGGATGTCCCAGCAGTAAATCAGTCTGTGTTAGATTAGAATAAAACCCAGCTCAGCCCGAGAGCTGCACTGAGGAGCCACCTCCCTGCCAACACATTGTGATGATCACCACTGTCTCAGACCTATCACAGTGGTCAGTCTTAACAACCAGCTGTCATTGATTATTGTACAGTTTGATTAATTGCACATCATTTCACTGTCCTACTATTGGTTAAGCTCAAGGTCAAATCAATGTAGTTTACAGTTGCGGTGCTGAGCCAGGAAAATGGATGTTAATGGCTTTTATGCGACACTCATGAGGACTTGAAGTGTTTGTGTTTGGTGGACAGACTCGGATCAATTCCCTCCATCGACTATAGTCTCATCCTCCCTCCTCTGTTTGTCAGAATTACCTAAGTCAGTTAAGTGGACAGGAATGAGAATGAGACGCCCTGGAAAGTGTAAATCCCGTCTATGAAAATGTACAATCACAAACAACCCGAGTGGACAAATTAGTAGCTTAATCTGCTGTGTCCTCCTGCAGTTAACTCATCGGGCTCTCAGCTCTGGAAGTGATTCTTATCCGGAGCAATCTGTAACGCTGAGAAGAATTTCACTACAGACACTAAAACTCATTTGGAGAAATGGTTGTTGATAAAAACTCTCACAAGGGATGCCAGCACACTTGGCTGGAGTTCGCACTGAGTACAGTGTTATCAATATGTTGTGTTTTGGCTGAATTTCAATCTGTTATTTCCGGAGAGCTTTCTAAAATGTGGGGTAGCCTTCCAGTGTGGTTTACTGACACACTTTTTAAATCCACCATTAGTTTAAGACAGATTAGATTGTTTCGTTACTGTTCACATCTCTGGCACTTGATTCCTTCCTCAGCACGCTCCGGACATAAATAACCCGTTTGTCTGCACCACAATGCTTTTGTAATGAATTACAGTGGACCTGACTAGCATGTGATTGATTATTCATTGATTCTGTATTGATGCGCTGAAGATGAGTGCTGGAAGTTTTCCCAGTAGGACCGCTGCATTGATGCGCTTTGAAAGTTGTCCTTGTTTTCCTTTGATTCTTGACATTTCGTCTTTAGAAGTTTACCCGTCTGTCCGTTCTTTAATTGCTTGTCTTGATTGGGGTCACGGTCGTTTTTTAAAGCAATATTCCCCAATTGCTCCCAGGCCAGCAGCATATTTAATGTTTTTGTCACCCAAAATGACAACACTGTCCACAAATAGGGGAAAAAAAAGTCACAAAATCAGCTCCACACTGCTTTATTTAATCTTACAAAACACCTACGATCCTACAGACTATGTGAGGATGTAACAATTATAATAGCAGTCCTCCAGCAGCCTTGTCCTTTTAGATGTTTTCTGCCACGCTTAACATTTTTTAAACTCCACAGAGACGCACAAAATGAACTTCCCACCTTTCTTTTCCACATTAAAGTTGAACTCTGTGATCTGGCAGCAACTGTGCACTTTTAAGTCTTTTCCAGATTTAAAAAATACATGCAGACAAAAATAGAAACATTCCCATGTCCCTTTAATTATTTGTGTAAGAGTGAAAAAGTTGTGTCCTCTGTGTCGGCTGAGTCTAAGGTTTGCCACTTGTTTTGAGTTTTCCAGCACCTTGGCAGAAGGCTTTTACAGTTAGTGCTGTGATTCAAGGCACTGAGAGCACCATCAGGTCTGCTCTGAACTTAGGCTAGTGGTGTGTATTATCTAGAAGGTATTTTCACCTTAACTTAATACAGTACCTGCTCAGTCACCACAGCATGCATATTTTAGCTAAACCATACTAAAGCTGACTTGGTGTTTTAGTTTTGGTTTGGTTAAAGAGTCTGCAATTGGGTACATTTGACAGATATTTCAAACTGTCTGAAATCTGCCTTTCCAAAAGTAACATTTGTCCAGTACTTCTTCGGGTGTTCCTCAAGCTCATTTTCTAACTTCCATCCTTTTTTTGTGTTCTTCCTTACCTTCTTTATAAATTCCTGCAGAAGCCTAAAGCCTCATCTATGGATTCAACCACCAAATTGACGCGTTCTCTTCCTTGTCAAGTTCATGTCAACCAAGGAGAAAATCTGTGAGTCATTAATCAAACACCATGAGCCTTATCCGTAGTAAAAGTTGATTTATTTCACACCAACAGTTCACCACTGATGTGTTATTCCTGTATCTGAACAGAAACACAGACCAGTGGCCACAGAAGCTCATCATGCAGCTGATTCCGCAGCAGTTACTGGTGAGAGCGTGTTCTTTTTCCTGCTTTTGTTTTAGTGGGTGAACATGTTGTGCTGGCTGCTGCTTGTTTGCAGTGGTGACTTCTTTATGAATGATGCATAACTAAGTCCTCTCTCTCCTGCTCGCTCCCCCTCTCTCTCTCCACAGACGACCTTAGGTCACCTCTTCAGAAACTCTCGAATGGTTCAGTTTCTCTTCACCAACAAAGACATGGAGTCGCTGAAAGGCCTGTACCGCATTATGGCTAATGGTTTTGTAAGTTTTCCAACTTACTCTTCCCCTCTCTCAACCTCAGATGTGTGTCCCCTGTCTTATCCATCATTCAGTATTCCTCAATGCTTTTTCCATGAGTGCAAACTGAGTGCATGTCCCACCTCTGTCCAGTAGATGGACTGAACATAAAGCTGTGTTGCAGTGCTGCGGTAAAGACTCTAGAGGGGGTTGTAGGCCATGCATTTCAACCTACATAATGTGATTTCAAACATGATTTGCCATCAGTTCATACAGAAAATTTTAATTGTTTAGTTTTGATTCATTTCCAGAAGGCTAGCATAATGATAGGAGTTTTGTCAGTGTGGTGCGTTGTTAATCAGGTAATACCACTGAGAAACAGTACAGGCATTAATAGTATTCAGTCCAGCTGAGCTGTGCCTCTTTGCCTGAATTTGATTTACAGCTCAGGGAAAGCACGGTATGAATTAAGTTAATACCATTTGCATTCAATTTATAAAACCGATATGTTTGATTGGGCAAAGGAGCTCAGGAGCAGGTTATGTCCCCAAGCCTGAGCCCATCACATAATTACAACAGGGTCCCGTGTCAAGGTCTTAATCTGCCCTGTGACCCTCCGCAGGCTGGCTGCGTCCACTTCCCCCACACTACTTCGCCGTGTGAAGTGCGGGTGCTGATGCTGCTCTACTCATCCAAGAAGAGAATATTCATGGGCCTCATCCCCAACGACCAGAGCGGCTTCGTCAACGGCATCCGGCAAGTCATCACCAACCACAAGCAGGTCCAGCAGCACAGAGCGGTGAGTGGAGACGGGAGGAGGAGGAGGAGGAGGAGGAGCTGGTGGGAAGAGAGGAAGGTTTCCGTGTGGAGTGGGGAGACCAAAAGAAGGGGATAATGAGGAGGCATTATAGAGGTGCACTGGGGAATTGAGGTGCATTGTGTAAGGCATTAAGTTGCATTGTTATTGACATTTCATTTAGTGAGCCTGGTATCTTCACAGCAGCCACTCTAGCAGGGGCTAATGGGGCTAGCATTAGCTACTGCAGCATTAGCTGACTGTTGCACTCCCAACTCATTACCTCTGCTTAAGTGAAAGAAATATAGATGCTATTCATATGCGCTCTTTATGTCAAATTTGGTTCAATGTTAACGAAATAGTCTCCTCAACACTGTGGATTGCACACGGTGTCAGGTTATTAAAGAATGAATTTAGTGCTTTTAAGCTGTCCCTTTTCTTGTAAATGATACATAACAGGTTAAAACATCCATTGTTTACATGACAGCACTTACAAAACATAAAGGTTTAATCTGTAATTGTCTTTAACTAATGTAAAATGGAAATCCACCAGCAGGGTGAAAATGGGGACAAACATGAGACACTATTTCTTTCAAGCGTCAGTGGGTTTGTCATATTTAAAACTGCAGCAGTTGATTTTGCTGATAATTTAAAGTTCCTACAAACTCTGCTTCAAGTCCTAAGTACTTCTCCATAACATTGAATATCTATATTAAATCAAAGTCAAAGTGAGGGAGAGCCATTGTTGGGTATTAATCATTAAGAGTTTAACACTCAGAAATTCGACCACTGAGAGCACATATTGATTCAGATTTGCTCTGACTGGTGTATGAAAGTGTGTGACGTTGTATTTCTCCAAAAGAGCTCCATCCACTTCAAACCAGCTAGAAGAGAGCAGACAAAACAAAAAAATACAGAAACCTTTCAGTGGAAATAACCTAAACTTCCATTTAAAACCCCATCAGTTGCTCAGAAAATAGGTCTGTAGGTTTCTTTGATCGTGTTTTAAGCAAAAATGGAAAATATGTTTATGTTCACTGCACCGCTGTCCCACCCTTTCCTATTATACCTGTGAAGTATAATGTCATTTCACCGTGCAGCAAGGTGTAAGAACTTCATAAAACCAAAATATTCACACTGGAAAGGTGTAAAATTGTGAAATTCAGCTTTAAAGCAAAGCACAATGCTCTGTGAGTATTCCTTCTGCAGGTTGTTTAAAGGTTAAAGAACCCCTGTTGTCCTTTTTGTGGTTTTTCTCTCTGTGTGTTATGGCTTTTTTGTGCATGTAGAAGGTCTTCAAACTTAGAGGGCCCAAAGAGCCTTACACAGATATTACAAATGCTGCTCCTTATCTGTCTGAAACACCGGGTTTAAGCTTTTTTTCAGTCACTTATCGATGTCACTGTGTAACACGTTTGCTTAACACCTGCCTAGCGGTTACATTAGCAGTCAAAGAATAAGCAGTCTAACATTTTTTCCTCACTAGAGCTGCTTCTGCTTGAGGTACCTCCCTATACTCAGAGATCTGGGGTTATAGTATGTAACATCACTTTTGTTGGGGCGACTGACCAATCAGAGCAGACTGAGGGTTTTCAGAAGGAGGCATCTTAAAGAGAAAGGAGCTAAAACGAAGCGGTTCAGACACAGGGTGAGCAGAGGTGCTGCAGAAAAATGCTTTTTTAACATTAAGGCATGTGGACATGTTGTAGTTGAATATCATAAGCCTGTAAATGTATATAGTGTGGGCTCTTTAACATTACATGAGATGTGCTGCAGGAGGAGCGATGCTGTGGCAGTGGTGTGCACCAGTCTTTAGGGACGGGATAAGTAAATCTACAGTCGAGGCCCCTCCATGCAGCCCCCACTGTTCACTGAGTTCATTACAGGTTACAAACACTGCTGCTGTGTCCACATGACATGGAAATTTCACTTTCCCTCTCTGCTCATCTTCATCCCCGGAGACAGGGTGATTTAAAATGTGTCCTCTGGATTAGCTGTCTTTTCCATCACAGGGCTCCACTCCAGCTTATTGCATCCAGGGAGGAGAGGTGCTGCATGACTGTGAAACAATGTCGAATCCAGCCAGAGACGCAGCGTGTTTCTCTTTAAAAATGAAGCCTGTTGTCAGGTTTACATGAGTTAGATTACATTTCTCCTCGCAGTCTGCTCTCATCAGCGGTGATAGCGCTTGTTGACTCACCCTGCTAATTTTATGTCTTCACAAAATCACATCAGCCCTATATGTAAGTTGAAGCAGTGTGTGTATGAGTATCAGAGCATTTAGAGAAGGCAGAAGACATGAAATTATAATGAAGATTTTTTTTTCTGCCTCTTGTGTATCATCACATATTCAGTGCTGCATTGCTAATAGGGAAGCGCTACAGCAATCTTAACGTAATTAAAATTTCAATTTGGACCAGTAGTTAAGGTTTCTCTGAGCAAAGCCCTGGAGTGGCATTCTTTGGGAGCGAGATTGCAGTTTGTTCTGTTCACAGCGAGGCAAAATTGAATATTTTTCCTTTTAAAAGTGATGCAAGCTCTAAATCTTGATCCGGGATTTTATGGGTTACTGGGTTAAAGACAGGAGGTAAATCACAGGTAGTAGAACAAAGAGAGGCAGCTGTTTTGTCAGTTCACACAAAAGACCTGAAGCTGCGTGTTGCTGGTCAGAAAACATACCACGCATTAGCACAATCCTGGGGTGATTTGCTCCGAATCAGCAAGATGGATGGGTGAAGATGTTTTTTTCCATCACACTGTTTTTTCCCTGAGTCTGTAGTTAATAATTTGTGCTTGGAGGAGGGATGAAACACCCTTCATTCCTCCTTGTCTCTCCCTCTGTGTGGAAACACACAAGCCACCGCTGCACCTGCAGAGCACAGCTACCTCAGGAGCTCTGCTGCCAGTTTCAAATTCTGCCTTTTAAGCAGTTACCACTTGTCTCATATTGCGATTTTCTGTCTTGACTGATTCGTTTTGAAAGCACAGGACCGTGCAGATAAAACGTGAAACCGAGTCAGCGCATCATCAGAGCATTAAGTGCTGCATTTCACAATAATCAGAACTCATCCTACAGCCGTGTTCCCACAACCTGCAGGCTGGTGAAGCAACAGCAACAGGTTTCATCTTCTCTTGTTATCCTGTGTTTAACTGCAGACAGATATTGTATACGATTTTTCCCACTTTAGACTATGCTGACAGCTTTAGTCATCAAGCTTCAGTTTGTTTTAAACCGTGAAATCTAAAATAGCAAACACCTCAGCAGGTGGTGCTTGAAGTTAAGTCTCCAGTGGTGTATCATCGTCCTCTGTTTGTTTTTGCTCTCCGTCTGCACACTCACGGACAAAGAAAGTGAATACGCAGTTTCACACACTTTCAGCATTGTTAGCACAGTAAACATCAATTATGTATAGCAAATATGTGTACTATCGAGTATAAATGCAGAATGACAATGTCAAAATAGCCAAATATCAGAATGTGCAGGATGCAGTCCTTCATTTGGACCAGATGTTTTCTGGCTCAGCTTGTTAAAAACCACACTGTGCATGTTACTCATCGCTGCGGTTATTCTTGCTGTTCATCGGGTTAGGCTACAAAGAAATCTCTCCTCAAATTACCCAAAAGTAAAGCTTTGGGACAAGATCAGCAATCACTGTTGCATGAAAAGATGTTCACATGCATTAACGAGGATAATTTAAGGCTTTATCAGTCAGGGTTTGGAAGTTTGTCTATCTAGTGCCTTGTAAGTATTTATTTATTGAAGCCTTTATTCAAACCTGTAGTATTACTGAGGTCATTTCTTCAATAGAGATCTGCACAAAAGAACCTATACAGCTTGAGCATGTATAGAAACCCACAGTGAACACTCAATTAAAAGTCCTCGAGTGTAATATTTTTAAATCTGCAAACAAATGAGAGATTTTAATGTCTCTGTAGCTCATTCAGTCTGTGAAAAGCAAAGCAGGTTTTCAAAAATTGTGCTTGAAATTGTAATACATGTAACATTAAACCATCTAGTGACGGGATATGATAATGACTGGATACATATGCAGTGGCTGTGATGCAGTCAAGAGGCTTTAAGTTTGAGGGCGATACCTGGATGTAGAATATCAGCGTCATCAAGCGTGCACAGACCTGAACACTGGTCTTCCTACTAGATAAACAGGATTTGCTTCTGTACACAAATCTGATTTTAATCTCCAGCTTGTTAGTCAGCTGTTGCACATTGGACTTAAAAAGTAAGGGTGAGGGTTCATATTTGTCGCATTCAACACTTTCAATTTAAAATCCCTCGAGGGGTCGGATGTGAGCAGTGGGCAGCTCACATTTAGCTTTGTTTTTCGGTTGTTTTTTTAAATAAATTGGGTTGTGTTAGGGCTGCACAGTGGCTTGGTGGTTAGCAGCGTCGCCTCGCAGCTAGAAGACCCCCGGTTCGCGTCCCGGTTAGGACGCCTGGGATCTTTCTGTGTGGAGTTTGCATGCGTGGGTTCTCACCGGGTACTCCGGCTTCCTCCCACAGCCCAAAAACATGCTGAGGTTAATTGATTATTCTAAATTGTCCGTGGGTGTGAATGAGAGTGTGCTTGTTTGTCTCTATGTGTAGCCCTGTGATAGACTGGTGACCTGTCCAGGGTGTCCCCTGCCTTCGCCCTGAGTCGACTGGGATAGACTCCAGTCCCCCCGCGACCCTACAGAGGATTAAGCGGTGTATAGATAATGGATGGATGGATGGGTTGTGTTAGCGTTCGGGTTATGTGTCTTCAAGTCTATCATCTAACCGCTGAATGGTCTTGGCCCCTGTGCTGCTGCTCAGTTTCAGGGTGTTGGCAATCTTCTTGTAGCCTGGGCCATCTTTATGTAGAGCAACAATTCTTTTTTTCAGATCCTCTGAGAGTTCTTTACCATGAGGTGCTGTGTTAAACTTCCAGTGACCAGTATGAGAGTGTGAGAGCGATAACACCAAATTTAACACACCTGCTCCCCATTCACACCTGGGACCTTTTAACACTAAAGAGTCACGTGACACCGGGGAGGGAAAATGGCTATTTGGGCCCAATTTGGACATTTTCACTTAGGGGTGTATTCACTTTTGTTGCCAGTGGTTTAGACATTAACGGCTGAGTACTGAGTTATTTTGAGGGGACAGTAAATTTACACTGTTATACAGGCTGTACAGTGACTACTTCACATTGTAGCCAAGTGTCATTTCCTCAGTGTCGTCCCATGAAAAGATATAATAAAATCTTTGCAGAAATGTGAGGGGTGTACTCACTTTTCTGACATACTGTATATATACATATATGTGTGTGTGTGTGGGTGTGTGTTTGTTCAATAAATATCAATGTTGGCCTGCGACTTTGTCCTCGTTTTAAACTTTGGCCCACTGTGTATTTAAATTTGACACCTCAGATCTAAGCCAACAAAACACATACATGATAGATTAGTTACGTTTTTCTTTTAGCTGTATTTTTCTGAAGATTTTCGACCACTGACTGGCATATTTTTGGGGTCAGACCTCTTATACCTTCTGCAGCGCTCAGACAGTGTGTTCAGTTTGTGTAGCACTGCAATGCTTCACTTATTTATAATCTTTGACATTGTGGAGCATTTTGTTGCTTTGCTTTTGTGCCTCTTTGGTTATTTGTTTGAGCTTCTATTGATGTGCGAAATACAGCACATCACAGTAAAGGTCCACCCTTCTTTGAGTGAGCCAGAAGCAGAGCGGTGCTGAAGAACAGAATTCAGACTGAGCTCAGTGAAGTTTCTGTCTTCCTGTGTAATACACTGCCAGCTAAAAACACCTGACTGCTTCCTCTCTTTCTGTTTTCATGCAGCAGTTGGGCGGCGCAGGGGGTCCAATGCAGCCTGGCCAGGTCCCCCAGAATCAAAACTTCCTCAACAGGGCGCCCGGTCCCATTCCCGTCTCCCACGGCAACGTCCAGCCTCAGGTAAATGAATGAACCCCCTCTGTCCTGGCATGTCAGCCTGTGTTTCCACATCGGTTTCCCTCTCTCACTGCCTGTTGCTGGCACCCTGTCTGCCCGGGTGTCTGCTGATTTCCGCATGCCTTACTGGTAACTCTTTCCTCCACTGTCGTCCTTCTTTTTCTTCACACTTCCACCACTCTCTCCCCCCTCCTCCCTCTCTCTGATCTGTCCTGTGTCCAGTCTGTGGTGGTGGGCATGCCCCCTGTTAGTCAGGTCTCTATGATGGAGGAGCAGCAGAGGCAGAACAACATGGTGAGACCCAGAGTGGCTCTGAACTTACAAGCGACACGTGTTCAGGTTGTCCAGACGGGCTTTGAAGTATGAAATCATTTCAGTTCTAGGTTTCTGTATAGAATAGCACAGTCAGTAAAATTTCACAACACAATGGGCTTTCTCTGTCTCTTTCCTTTGACAATGCAGTAGAAAGTGCTACATACAATAATATAATAATGTTAAAATCAGTTCCATTCTCAGTGGAAGTCGTGGACGTCCTGCTCTGGAATCCTGTGTTAGACTCGCTGTCACTCCCATCTCATTGCTCAGTATCAGGCTGGTGGACAGCTGACCTCCTATCAGCATGTTGAATGCTCCTCTGGTAGCATGCCTTTGATGCTAAATAACACATTTACTTGATAACATGCATGCGTAAGTTTGTATATTTCATTGAAAAGGATCTGTTTGCTGTTTGCTTTGGGTCTGGGGCGACAGCTACCTAACTATTCATGTCATCTAAGGCTTGGTAGCTTCAGTAATACCAGCCTTAAAATAGTCCTATATTCGTAGTCGACTTTTTTCACATTTGAATTATCTCAAGTGGAAAAAACTCATTATGTGTCTCCAAAATCTGCAGGGGTCTTTTTTGTTGTTTTATCAACTTGCTCTATTTTTTTTTGTAACATGAAAGCTTAAAAAGCGTAAAAGGCGGTCAATATATTGTCCAGTTTGTCTATATTCAAATCTTCACAATGGTCAAATTTAAGTTTGCATTTCTGTTTCTTTTCTGGTGTGGTCTCAAGTTTACCTTTATTACAGTTTTGATCAATGTGCTCGGCCACACTGTTTTACTTGATACGAAAATGTAGAATTTATTTTTCGGTCATGTTTTAAGGCCATATTTGTTAAATTATCACACTACCAGATTGCAAATGGTAGCATTGCTCTCAAGCACTGTAAAGTTTGTGATCTCTGTGATAAATATTGAGGCTGTGTGCAGGCTCATTAAACTGAATCGTATATTAAAACATAATAAACTACATGGCGTTCCTTCAGATGACAATGAGAGCAACGGGGCCGACCAATCAACAGCCACCAGTCAGCGGTGCGCCACCCAACCAGGTAGCGCAGAGCGGACAAGCCCCTTCCCAGGGCCCCATACTTCGCCTCTCAAACCCAGGAGCCAATCCACAGCTTCGCAGTCTTCTCCTCAGCCAACAGCAGCCAGTAAGAGTGAAACAGAGAAAGCATCTGAGGTTATCAAGTAACTGCTGAAGTCTGAGACTTTTAATGTTGCTCTTCTGTCTCTGTGTCCTTACAGCAGGGTCAAGTGTCTCACATGACCGGCATGATGTCTCACCAAGGTTTAGGACAGCAGTTGGTCCATCCGGCACCAGGAGGGGGGGCTCAAATGCAGGGCCAGTGGAGGCAGCCCATGGCAGGTCAGAAAGCACCCCACAGAGAGGTGGAAGGAGTTCAGAAATATCTGACTAGAGTCGACATGACATTTTAGAATATGGGCCTGAAAATGTAGTCAGTGAGGGGTATGAAGGTTGACATCTGAAGGAAACGACTTAAAAGAGTCACGTGTTTGGAAACCGACAACTTCCTTTGGAGCATCACATATTTAAATTTAGATATAGAGCAACCTTAAGAAGCAGTGTTTGTTCAAGATGTTGTTTGGTGGATGTAGTTTACTTACAAACCAACTATAAATTACTACAGTTTTTGTTGTTTGGGGTTTTTAAAGCTCTTCCAATGTTGCATTCTTTATCTACCAAAAGTCAACCTGCACAGAGCTGATTGAGTAACCACTCCAGTATGCACGCTGCTTAAATTTATAATCTTAGCATTTATTTTTGTGCAGATTGATGAGGTTCTGGTGCACTTATATGATGATTTGCAGCTTCAACTTTTGCTGAAAAAGGAATTTCCTCTTCACAGCCAGACATTGGTCTTATTCAGACAAACACGAAGTGCACTGAAGAGGAGTTACAGTTAGTGAGAGTGTGGATTGGAGTTTTCTTTTTACCTTCTCTGCTACAATAAAACACAACTGTGCTATTCTTCCTCATCAGAACAACATCATTTTACCATAATGCAGTGGGATCATTTGTATTAATTTTAAGCCTAACAAATTTCCTTGGCCAAATAACCGGCTACGTCTTCATAATCTTTGTCTGTGATCGCTCATCATTTGTCATTAGTAATTTATTTATGAAGCACATTAAAATAAACAAAGTGAACCAAAGTGCTGCTCAGTTAAAATAGCAGGCCATACAACACAATAAAATACAATGACTACAAGATGAATTAATAAAAAAGACAGAATAAAAAGTTACAAGACCGTAAGAGTTGAAGTCGGGGCGCTTGAATCAAATACAAACATGAAGAGGGGGGTCTTCAGCAGCGACTTAAAAGCTTCTAAAGTCTGAGCGTGAAAAGGAAAACAGCCACGACAAATGCTTGATCGCTTAAATCTTTGTTCCTGGATCTTAGACCATCCTTGAGTTGGACTTCCAGACAAAAAAAGCACAAGAACACAGACCGTTTTACAGTTGATTAAGAACTCCTGGATGTCTGAGCTTTGAGTCGATGCATTTTAATGCACCATGTAAACATTTTAAATCACTGTACCCAGTAGTTAAGCACCTTGATGTTTACTCATGCCAATCAAAGCGCAGTAAGGAAGCTCTCTTTAGTAAAGAACAAAAACAGTCTGTCTTTGCTTTTTACATCAGTTCTAAAAGTGCTTACAGACTATATTTCCTGTTGTCTCCTCTCCTCTCTCCTCGCCTCTCCCTCACCTGTGTTCAGGTCCGATGCTGATGTCTGGAGGTCAGAGAGGAGCCGTTCCTCAGCCCGGGATGCCCCAAGTCTCCAGCGTCATGGAGGATGAAATCCTCAGGGACCTTATGTGATTGAGCGCTGTGGACTCAGCAGCAGGGATTCGAGTTGAATCTTGGCAGCTATTTGCCAGTTTGGACACATGCATCCACTCTGTTGCTTTATTGCTACAAATGTTCAGCATAATTAAGAAACGAATCATGAGTAGTTTCTTTTTCTTTTTTTTTTAACGGGACTGAGCAGCTGAAGTTAATTAGGGGCAGACAATGCAAGCATTAGTTCCTCATGTAAATGGTCAAACTGACAGCACGCTAATCCTCCATGCTACACACTGGATCGAGCCAGTGGAAACAGTCAATTATATCATCCTGCTGGAATCTGCGCTCTCCTACCAGTTTTACACTCTCATTGAGATCTAACTTAGTGTTATTTTTTTTCCTTTAATTTACTTTTTCTGTTCGTTTCTTTTTTAATTATTCATCAAGCTGTTTTATGCGGATAAAATAAAATTAAGGAGCGTAGATAATTGAAGAAGTTGTTTATCATTGCAAAGCGGTTTTGCTGCCGATGCGGTGCACACGGCGATGTTGTGCGTGTGATGGGCAGCCAAAGTCTCCACACTCCTGCCCCCCCTGTGTGAAAGCAGCTTGGACTCTTAAGGTGAGAGAGAGACTGAAATAGACACAGTAATAGATAGTTCAGTGTCTTTTTCTGCCAAATAGTGTCACAGTGTTAATTTTAACTACTCCAATATGTTGTGGAACCATAGAGAGTCCCCCTTGTGCCAAGTAGTCCTACCAGATGGCATCAGTTGGCCATGTTTCCATTGGCATAACGTACAATCAGGCTGGCCGCATGCGCACATGGCACAGACTCCACATATATGCCCACAGTCTGCTTTCACAACGCACCCGTGCATGCAATCATGATGCATGCGAATTAAACCCTGCACACCAACAAACACCATCCTGTCGTGTACCTGATGCTGGTGAGACGGCTGCAGCAGGGGAACAGAAAGGCACATGAACTTTGCACAACCTCACACATACGCTCCTGACACGTTCTATCACCTATCAGTTTATGCAGGTTTTTCTTTTTTTTTTTTTTACACTTGGACACTGTGTGTACACATACACACTCACCAACAGGAAGTGATGTCAGTCCCTGTCACCTGGGAGACAGAGACGGTTGCTAAGATACCGTGACAGTGGGTTCTTGTTTCTGAGCTTTTTCCTCAGCCCCGCTTTCACATGGACTCACACAGATAGACACTAGTCCCTCAGTGGCTGGTGTTCATCCCTCCCATCCCTTAATCACTGGCCGGCCCTCGGAGCCCGGCTTAGCTTCACTTTATCTTCCTCTCTCTCGCTCACTCGCTCCCCATCTCCATCTATCTGCCTCTATCTCACTATCGAGCTATTAGCGGCTGTCTGAGCTCATAAGTTTTTCAGTATCTCTTTTATTAACAGCAGAAGTGTTCACACATTCATATTATGGAATGTGGCGGTAAATAAAACGGTGACTAGACTGACCTCCAGTCAAGATGGTCGTTTGACAAACAGCTACCATAAAAATTTTAACAAATCAATAGCGAGCAAATCATACTTTAAGAGAGCCATTATTATAAGCTTATTAGCGGGATGCTGTTAACTGTATAGGTCAATCTTAAGTGTAAATCCCTGCTCCACTTGCTTCGATTATGTCTCCACACTGTGATACGTTATGTCATCGTGGTGATACTGTAGGTGTGAACAGTATGTCCTCTTTTCTGTACATACGAAGTTAAGAAAAATACAGCCAAGATAATTAACCCGTCGCAATCAAGTCAACATGGCACAGTCATGTTTTTAATAAGAATGATACCTTTATTTATATAGCACTTTTTTAAAAGCAGCGCTTTTGTAGAATGCAAACAGAAAGCAAGTCAGGCCAAACAGAAAGGGGAAAAAGGCCAGAGACACAAAAAGTACAGAAATGCAAAATACAACATTTTAATCGAAATAAATAAACAGAACAAACACCAACTGATACAAACAACAAAAGCACCAGAAATGCCATAGCATAGAGTAAAAGGGACGACATCGCACAACAGCAAGACTGTTAAAATGGGTTCTAGATGATCATTTGAACGAAGAAAGTGAGTCTTTAGATGCATAGCAGGATGAACTCACTTATAAAATGTGACATCTGGTCTTTGATATAAACACAGGTGAGACGACGAAAAGTCAGCATGGGTTAAAATACCATAACAAGCTAGGCACACCAGTATCGGTCCAAAAGAGGGTTAAAGACTGTGTTTTTCTGCAGGGGAGTGATGCACAGAAAATGAATAACAACATAAATCTATTTTTCCTGCAAACAACAACAAAAAAAAACACCCAAACTACCACAAATGCCACATCCAACTTGAGATTATATCACCACAAATCAGCGGGTGGACTCCCACTGCAACCAGAGGCCCACAGCAGCCCACAGTACTGACAAGATAACAGCAGAACAGCTGTACAAGCTCCAAAGCGCACGAAGAAAAGCAATGCAAAGCAAGCAATGTGAAGTAAATGGCAACTCTGCCTGCAAATATGACACAGAACTCAAGAGGAAAATTAGATTTTCAAAAAACAAGTAGAAATTGTTTCATGCATTAAAATACAATTAAACACTAATTCATAAAGAGTATTAAGTAATTAAGGCATTAGATCACTGAGTACCATGTGTCACAGTGTACGGCTGGGTCCATAAGTATCTGGACAGTGACAGTTTTCCTAATTTTCCCTCTATTCCACCACAAAGGATGTGAAATTAAGCAATTTGATGTGATTGAAGTGCAGACTTTCAGCTTTAATTCAAGCTATTTAACAAAAATATTGCATTATTATTATAGCATTAACTGGGATTACAGCCATTTTTCACACACTCCCTCCATTTTCACAGTCTTAACAGTAAATGGACAACTGACTAACAGGATCCAGGTGTGGTCTCATTCCTCATTATTTCATGACAAATTAAGGAGATTAAAGGTTCTGAGTTGGTTCCAAGTGTTGGATTTGCATTTGGTAGCTGCTCATGAGAAAGAGGTGTAAGTGAAGGAAAAATGGAACCATAAGAAACACACAGAAGCTTTAGATGAGGCCAGATCAACATTTTTGGGACATGATGAGCTCAGCATCACCAAATCACCTGGAAGACCACAGCAGACGACTAAAGTGGATGATCGCACATTTCGTTTCTTGGTGAAGAAGGTCCTCTTCACGACGTCTTGCCAAGTCGAGTACACCCTCGAGGAGGAAGGCGTATCATTTCCAAAGTCTACAATCAAGAGACGCCTTCACGAATGTAAAAACAGGGGATTTACCTCGAGATGCAAACTGCTGGTGACACTCGAGAACAGAACGGACAGATTAGACTGTAGCAGAAAACATCTGGCCAGTTCTAAAACAAGATTCTCTGCACAGATGCATGCATGGTCACCAATGGAACTTAGGCTACGTTCACCCAAATCTGATTTTGTTGTTCCCATATCTGATCTTTTCATGACAGTCTGAACAACACAGATCCGATTTTTTTAAAATGCGGCCCAGGCCACTTGGATATGTGGTCCTAAATCCGATAGGTATCTGATCTTTTGCCATGCGACTTCTATCTGAACGGCCAGGTCGCATTTATCCAACCTCCACATCATTGATACACGACAAACGTCTTTATTCTGCGTTCAAGTAGGCGGGAGATGGAACAAAAACAACAACCAACCAATGTGGAGTCCAGTCAATGGAGGGATATTTGGGGGGACGGCTCTGTTCAGGCCAAACTTGAGGGGTCTTATCGGAACCAGGCGGTTTTTAAAAACATTTCGAAAGAAATGGCCGAGCGTGGGTATAAACGGTCCTGGCTCCAATGCCTAAGAAAATAAAGAGCCTCCAAGCCCATTATAAGGAGGCTAAAGGCTCGCTGCGTGTGACGTCGTTGTGTCCTCTTCTGCGCATGCGGGACACTTTTGGGTCGTATGAAGTTCACACAGGAGATCACATTCAAGCCGCATTTAATTGGAAATGTGAACGAACTCGCAAAAAAAAAAATCGGATTTCGCAAAAAAATCCGAATTGAGCGTTTAGCCCTGCAGTCTGAACGTAGCCTAAGTTATTGATTGATGATGATTTTAAACTGCATGAAGCTTTAGATTCTGCTCAGATTCAAGGACTGATAGGACTGATGGATGATGACCGAAGCCAAGGATGTCCAAGTCTGTCACCTGACTTCAACACACCTGAGTGAGTTCTTTACTCACTGAAGACAAAACGCCCACAAACAAGCAGCACCTGATGGCTTCTACACTAAAGGTCTGGCAAAGCATCTCTAGGGAGGAAACGCTGCATTTACTGATGTTCATGGAGACTTCAGGAAATCATTGAATGAAATGATTTGCATCCAGGAATTACAGTCACACTCATGATGATTCATCTGTTTTGGTACTTTAATAACATGTCCATGTGTATTTTTAATATATTGGAATGCAGTGGCTGAGCATTTCAACCTCGAAACTGCAGTGTAGCCATAACCACTCCAGTCGTCCGAGGCTTCATACGTAACAAACCCAAAGAACCAATCCTGTCGGTTTTGGAGGGGGGGGCTCATGTCCTGCACATCTGCTCCACCGTGCCCCCCAGCTCCTCTGGTAGATCCAGATTCCCAGACTGTCTTGCGTATGTAATCCCAATTTCAGCCTCCAATAAACACACCTAACTAGCACTTGTGAGCTGAGCCCTGTGAAAGTCAAATTCCTTCCCTTTGGGCAGCGACTGGCGTCCAACAGGACACTCCAGCGTTTCTAGGACACCAGGAGGTTCTGGCACCAGACAGCTGGTGGAACAGTGAAACCTCCGGCTGAAGGCGGCAGTGTTGGAGTTTTAGCCAGATAGTGGGAAATGTGCCTCCTGTGTGTGCGACTACAGGTCATGAAGGGGAGGCTCAGATGGTCGTTGGAGATTGTAAATCTTCAAACCTGAGAGGAATCCTTAAATAAAACCTGAAGATTATGTTTTATTTTATAGGTGGAGAAGAAAGGCTGACCTGATTCAAACGGTTGCTTTATTTCCTAACCCCAACACCACATGTAAACATGCGTTAATAATATGTAATACCAATAACACCTTCAGCCAAGGAGCTCTGCAGTAACAATGTCTAATTTGCATTTCCAGGACACTCAGGTGGACGAAGGAGCAGATGTTGGTAAGTAGGATCAGGCTAATTTATTTTAACAGTTTTGGATTGATGACATTGTTATTTTGCAGATTTTCCCAGTTTATTTTTTAATAAAAAAGGCATTAATTTACAGGGGAACCATAAAAAACAGGCCAAAATTGTGAACGTCTGTTCTTTGACAATGTTCAACTGTAAAAATTACACTATTTTTTATTGCATTTATGTCAACAAAAACATCATTATTTTACTGATATTTGCTGTTATTGGAAAGGCAATTGTTTTTTTTTATAAATGAGATGTCATTATTTTGCACAAAAAAAGAAAAGAAAAAAGAACTATCATTGAAACCTGCTTTAAAAAATCACTATTTTATAGATATTTGCTGTTATTTTCGCATTTGTTTTGTTTTTTGCTCTTTTTTTAAGCAGATTTTGAACCTTTTTTTCTGCCCCCTTTGCTGTCAGATTAAGAGAAACCTAAAGGCTATCTGTGGGCAACCAAAGCTTCAACTAGATTAGAAGCTTTACTTCACAAACCAGTATTTCAAAATTATTGTTTGAAGTCTAAATTTGAAGAGAAGTATCACTGTGTTGTTCAAAGTCTGGATCTGTTAAGCTTTAGCTTCGCTGTGAGAAACTGTGTGGCTGGAACTTACTGTGTACCATCAAGTGTTCCACAGACATTTAAAGGCTCACATAAGTACATAAACATTATGTAATATGGCAAATTTAAAGCTTATTTTGTTCTGCAGCATAAAAAAAACACACCAGCTGGAGATGCTATAAATGTCTGATCATCATTTTCACACAAGGCCACAGCAACATCGTCAACAATAAATGTATAGCAGAACATAAACACAGCAAACTTTCATCCGTTTAGGCGACACGGCGCATGAAATAACACATTAAATTATGATCATGTAACACATTAATTCCCTCTGCTCTGACAAGCGTCCATCGAAAGCTCATTCTGGCTGCATTTGCATGTGATATTAAAATGTTTTTTGGCAAACTTAAGACAGAACTCTACTTGGTCACCAGCCTGGTCAAAGATACTCTGTAAGATGAAGCCTAATGTTCCATATATGCTGTACTTCCAAACACATTTTGCGTATGCAGCAAGTTCACACTGAACAAATGGCTGATTGAAGTATACTTCCAGACATGCATACTAAAATTGCTTGAAATTATGGACCTACTCACAACTTGTCTAGTGGGCGATGGTGTGCTGGCACCGACGCTGGTAACAGCTCAGGAAAAAGTTAGTTTTTTGCAGAGTGTCCACATTCAAAAGTTGCACTCTGAATTGTGATCCAGCTCTGCTTATGATGTGTTATTTCTTGCTTTAGGAAAGACATGAAAAGGCAGGTTAATCATAAAATAACTGCTGTAAGGCACTGAACATCCCAGTATAAAACATGTGAGTAAGCGTATTTCATTTAATATGTCCCATATAGATTTATGAGATTTGCATTAAAAATCTGATGAAGCACACTTACCCTTACATCCCTGGACACAGCGTTTCACATGACCATGTCTGTGCAGTTTGACATCTCTTTACTACAAAGTGGCAGGGCGAGGCCAACCGGAATTAAAATGCTGTTTGTCGTGTGGCATTTCGATTGGTGTGTGTTGAGGACCAGTTGAAGGGGCAGTTAGGGGAGGCTATGGGCTGGAGATGAAGATTATACAGCCTGGTGGCAGAAGTGCTGCTCAGCATAATGGGGTTTATAGGCCTGGGGGCAGAGTTTGTTTTACGCCCCGCCGGAGGAGGTGTTGATGGGAGCGAGCGATGGAGGAGCAGGAGAGACGGTCGTATTATTAAGCCTCACCAAACACAAAGTGAATGTGTTGTGATGGTCGCGGTGGTAGATGGCTTTAGCCTGCACATGGAGAGACGACAAGGAGCAGGAGGCGGGTCAGACGACCACATAACACCTAAAATTGCATTTTGTCTTCAGGGGCCTGGTGGTTGAGGTCCACTTGGCCTGAATGTGGGAGGATCAATGGCTCTATCGGGCCCTAATGGATGCTGTTGCCAGATAGGGCTGTTTCTGATAAAGGAGTATTGGCTTTAGTGGTGGAGATACAAGCTTGGTTAAGTCTGTGTTTAAAAGAGATTCTTCTTTCTCTGTGGGTGAAAACACAGTGTTTCAGGGTGTACATAGGCACAAGCGTTGGAGCGTTCAACCCTCGCTTGCTAGTCACGACAGCCTGAATGTTCAATTTGGTATCACACAGGTTGAGATCTCTGCAGCCGGTGGCGTGCTGTTTCACCATCAGATACGGATCAGGGCTCAGTTAGGGCCTCGGAGGCTGTGAAGAGTTCAGTCTTCAAGATAGTGTGCTGGGGAAAGGAGGGGGAGACGCAGGAGCGGCAGGAGGAGGAAGGCAGGCGGTTTTGTTCTCAGCACCACCGGCGTATCTGCCCCACTTCCTCTCACCAGGCCGCTGCAGCACAGTACGACGATGGCAGAGGTTTCACCCCGGCGCAGCAACTGCCGCCGAGGCCCCGGGACCCGAACATAACCCAGGGCAAAGAGGGCGCCGGCATGTCTCTCAACCAATATGCCAGCGCAGCATTAACACACAGCAAACACAGGAGGAGAGAGCTGCCTCATCCGCGGGGCAGAGGCAGAAATACTGGATGGCAAGCTTTTTGTCTTCATATGAGGCGCATTAATCCTCACAGTGGCTCCCATCTTTATTCATTTATCGGCCTGTGGTGTCCACTCAATCAGTCAGTTAAAGGCTGGCCTGATGGAGCGAGCCCTGCACACCCACCACAGTGAGGGAGACGGGGGGGAGAGGAGGGGAGGTTGCACTCCACACCATCTAGCCTGAGCAGACACTGCAGTACAGAGATACAAACAGGGTGGGTTGGGGAAGGGAAGAGGAGGAAATGCGAAGGGGGGGCTCTTTTAAATAATGAGGCAAGGAGGGAGGAGAAAAAGGGAGAGAAGGGGAGGTGAGACAACTGGAGGTGAAAAGAGAGCAGACTTGTATCAAGAGTGAGCGAGATTGAGAGGTTCAAAGTAAAGGAGGGAGAGAACAGTCAATATCAAGAGCGAGCGATAGGGAGAGATCCAGGACGACGACAACACCTCCACAGACTACTGAGGTATGTATGTGTGAGAGAGAAGGATGGGGGGGAGGCGTGGCGGCGGAGAGTGTGAGAGTTAGAGAGAGGGAGGGATATCCACTGCACTGTTGTGTGACTGGAAATTTAATAGAGAGAGAGAGGGAGGGAGGCAGGAAGGCAGCAGGGGAGGGGAGAGAGAGAGAGAGACCGAGAGGAAGGAGCGACGCAATGCAAAAAGCACTGAGCGAGAGCCGTTGTTGTTGGAATTACAGAGGACTGGGACAGCAGGCTGTGGATGCTGCGAGACCCTCACTGCAGAGCTGTGGAGGGGTGAGGCGGCGGGGGGGGAGGGGGTCAAGTGAGCGAGAACATATTGTGCATAAAGTGGAAGAGGGCAGCCGAGGCCATGCAGAGTAGGGTGCACTGTGCAATGTTTAATAAGAGGGAAACAGGTTGGCCACCCTGTTGCTGCATCCAGACTGAGTACGTGGGGGTCGCTCATTACCCCTGATCCTCGGCTCAGCTGCTCGTGTGACGGAGCGTCGCTGGAGAACACGTGTGTGGGGAGCGTGTGCTGGAACACGTGCCGGTGATGGAGGACTGGCGTTGAGGTGCGAGGATGTGAGAAGGAGTGATCCTCCGAGTCTCGATATAGAACGTTATCAATCCAGCACTAATCACCCGTCTGGCCACCTCCTCCCCCCGACACCCACCCTCACTCCCTCCCTCTCTCCCCCTCTGCTATCTGATGGACACACTCAACCACCCACCCACTACTCTCGCATATGTCCTCCCTTTAATATCTTCCCGAGGTGATTGACAACTCAACCCTGACCGGACCTGTAACCTTAACCCGACCTTAAACCTCACCTCACTCCCCCTTTTTAATTACCTCCCCTCCCTCCCTCGTGTCCCTGGAGAGTCTTTTGCTAAACTGCTATCACTTGAGATCAATCACATAATTGCTCACATTCTTTAAAGAGAAAGATGGTTTCTGGAAGAATAAACACACAAACACTCCATCTCTCCTTTACTCCCCCCGGACTCCCTCCCCCTCCATCTCAGCATGCCAATCAATATACCTGCACACGTACTCTTATGTGCCGTATATATGATGGGATCTGCAATGGCAGCGGGACTCAAATCCAATGAGGCAGTGCTGTACAGGTGGGGCTCAGCGCTGTGTGTGCGTGAGTGTTGCCAAGGGAACCGGCCAAGCAGCAAATGTTCCTTGTAACAAGCAGTAAACACCACCATCATCATATTATAGAGATTATATGGCCATATGGACACATATGTGATTGAAGGAAAGTCAGAAATAACAAAAAACGCAACAAAATGTGCCGCTGAGTGGTGAAACGAGTGTGTCGTAGCCTTCAGGAGACGTGTGGGCTCGTGTAACTAAATCAAAAAATAACAATTATGAAGATGGTAATTATTATTACACTAGATGCATTTGTTTATTATGTCATCTCATTTTGGGTTATTAATATTTAAGCCTTCGCCACGGGCTGTTTGGGTCTTGTGCGCAAAACTATGGGGTGGTATGTCTGCAGATTGCAACAGCAGCCATTGGAAGAGGTTCAGTAGAAGGTGACAGGAGTTCTGTTTTTGGTTTTCTGAAGACGTTTCACCTTCATCCAAGAGGCTTTTTCACCTCCAGACACATGTTGTCACCCACAATTCACATGCCATAAGGTGTGAATGGTTGCGAAACAAGGGCTGTCTCAGGAAGAATGATGAAACTTTCTGGGGAGAGATCACAATACTGCATTATAAGTACCTTATAGTAGGCTCCCTCCTCTTTTTAAAGATGGCTGCTTTATATTATTCCTTCACTCTTCTCTCGAACCATAGTAGTGTCCCTCATCCTGTAGGTGCAGGTGGACTGCTGAGTTGATCCATGCACTTCTGGAGCTCTTTAGTCTTCTCTATATATAGGTCTGTGCACTCCTCGCTGCACTGCACATACAGCTGGAAACCTCCACACATAGGCCAATATCTTCAGTTTGATGCCCACCACCCACTGGAATATGAGCTGGGGGGTGATAAGAACCATGCAGCATCGGGTGGAAAACGTCCCAACCAAGGCAAATGGAGCACACTTATATGAAGAGAGCACTGAAAACCTGAAAACCAAACAACATTGTCATCCCTGTGCCTGTGAATACCGGCCACTAGTAGGGTGGTTGTGCTCTGCTGTAGAGTTAGGTTACTTGGCCATCCATAGGGTGCTCAGAGTAGAGTCGCTGCTTGTTAGCATCAAAAGTAGCCTGCTGAGGTGGTTCTAGCATCTCATTCGTGTGAATCCAGGCTACTTCTAGTTTTACCGGACAACTTAGGAAGAGACCCTGGTCTTGCTGGAGGGATTATATATCTCATCCGGCCTGGGAACACCTTGGGATCCACCAGGAGGAACTGGAAGACTTCGCTGGGCAGAGGGACGTCTGGAAAGACCTACTTACTTCGGATGAGCAGAAGAAAATGGACGGATGGACCAGTTCACTTCAAACCCAGAAAAACTGCTCAACACAAGCTGAGCAACATCGTACGAGGGTAAGTCCTCATCTTCACCAGGAAACGTCACAGGAGGAAGACTGTTCCTGCATTATTTTTCCACATGGTCTCCTTCATTGCACTTGGTCCACCGATATTCAAGCTTTGCTAGCTTTTCATGGAAGAAGGTCACACCTTGAGCTTCCAGATGCTCCTCAACAGCATGCATGACTTCATCATCACTCTGAAAATGGTGCGAGTGGGTTTTCAGTTTGGGAAACAGAAGTCTGGCGGTGCAGGTCAGGTGAGTAAGGTGTTTAAATCCACATCTGGCTGCTTCGGCCACTTGTTGCTGCGTGGACCGGTCTACTGTCCTGGACCAACAACACGTCATTTTATGGTTTCCCCTCTCACCTACTGGTTTTTAAAGAGAAATGTCACAGTTGTAACACAAAATTGGAGTTTTGGCGCCTTTTTTCCAGGTGAGACCGAGAACTTTTTGAAGTGCCATCGTATGTGGAGCACTGAGATCTCTAACCAGAAAGTGTCACCACCGTTCAGGCATGTGAGTCTGCAATGGGCTGTTTGCCATGTAAGTTTAGGGGGGTGACGTTCTATAGGCCTAAACATATATCCAAGACTCCCCATCAATCAGTTAGAAATGAAGAAGCCTCTTGGATGAAGGCGGAACCTCTTCCAAAACCAAAAAGAGAAAGTCCACTTCCCTTCTACTGAAGCTCTTGAGATGACCATGAAATCTGTACAGACAGCAGCAGTCGATGATATTTATATGTTGTTGTTGTTGTTTTTGGTAGAAAACAACAAGAATAAATTGTGAGCGTTTAAATAAATAAAGTTCAGTTTTTAGTGTCCCAGCAGCGGCAGAAAGCAGCAGTTTGCAGCCCAGCGTCCCCTCGGCAGCGGCCAGTGGTTCCATCCACCTGAAGATTTCTGAGACAATTCTCATTACCAGCGGTGGCAGCGCAGCACTTGGAAAGGGTGAATCAATCTGAGAGAGAGAGGGAGAGAGAGAGAGAGTGAGGGGGGAGAAGCAGTGAGAGAGAGAGAGAGAGAGGAGGGAGAGAAGACAGCGTCGGCGGCGGCTCTGCAGTGGAATACGCTGTTATTTGAGGGAAGGTGAGAGTCTCGGAGTACCGACCAGCGCGCAGAGATGCGTTTGAGGACTTGATGTGAGATTAAAAAGGTGAGTCTCGATGACATCCACATATGCAGATTCACGCGCTGTGATTCTGATGTTTGTCTCGTGTGCCTGCGTGCGTGCGTGCGTACGTGCGCATATGTGTGCCCGCGCTTGTGTGTGTGTGTGCGCGCGTCTGGCGGAGACTTATTTGCTCCAAAACTACTAACGAATGGAAATCCGCATTCGCGACCCGACGTGATGCGCGAACTGTCCCCGTGTGTTGATCCGACAGAGGCCCTGCTGGAGGTGGCTGGTATCCAGGAATTACATGTGTGACGAGACGGACGTGTGTCACAGAGAATCGGTTGAAAAAAACTGAATAAATGGATTTTTTTTTTTTGCGCGATCAGATTTGATCCAATTGCGCATTTCAAACTTTTCTCGCCGCCTCGGCTTCTGTTTGGTCGTTCTGTTGGGCTTTTCTGTGTTTGTCGGTGCAAGTTAATCTAACCTTGGCGATAAGAGGAGCATCCACTGTAGCACAAGCTGTTGACAGGGCTTAATATTTGATCCGGTTAACGCGCAGCTTTCACTCAAATATACTCAATTAAAGCTCCCTAATCGGCGCAGTGTACAGTGTTAAATAGTGTGTTGGGGCTCAGTTACCCTCGCTGGCCCCCGCTGATGACCCCAGATTTGGAGGAAAAATGCGCAGGCACCTTGCGGCTTACGCGCGGTGGGTTAAGCTCTGAGTCAGAGCCTGGGGCCCCTCCGGCTGAGAACAAGGAGCAGATAGATTAGGACTGATGAATGAAGATCTACTGCCTCTATCTGCAACACAATGATACGGTTATGAGGGGATTTAAATGCTAATGTGCAGTGTTTCAGAGAAATCCGAGCGGACTGGGACTGGCGGGCGGAGATTGCTGGCAGTGCGTGTGCTGTGGACCAGCTGGATGATCTCCTGAGTTTTATGATAGAGAGAATAAGTTATTAATGGGGTGTTGGAAGGTGAACTGGGGCACTGGGGCAGGATTAGACAAGAGGAAGTTGGGGCGGGGGATTGTTGAGCTGTGGCTCTAACAAGCAGGGATGATGCACTGAACACTGCGAGTTTGGGCACATTTGCATGAGAGGAAGGAAATCTAAATGGAACTCTGAAGGAGTGCTGTCAGGATCTTTTGTTCCTGGAAGATGGCTGGTGTCATTTTGGATTTTTAATCATCTCTTCAGCTGCAGCTTGCATTTTACATCCTGTGATTTTTATGCATGCACCCATAGATTTAATGCTGGTATCAGCACCTGTAAACTTCTACAATTTGTAGCTCAAGCTTCAAGTGAAAGACCATGACACGTAGCTAGCATTTATGAGCCTTTACTTTACTGCACGTCCTTTCCATTAGATCCAAAATAATCCAACAAACGTAAAACTTTAAGAGGATGGTAAGTTTTTATGTCACCTGTGAAAGCATGTATTTTATCCACTGATATCGGGGCTTTATGCTCAATAGTGAAGAAGTGCGACTTCTCTCCGGGCTGATCATGAACTGTACACAGCAGCACCAGCCACTGCAAGGCCTGGGCTTCATGAGAAGCTTGTCACATGATGTCACATTTGAAGGCAAGGTCTTCACGCTCAGGGCAAGCGCTTTCAAAACATCAAGACATCTCACTGCTGCAGAAGCGACGAGGCCAAAAATGTGGCTGGAATTTGTTCATCTTGAACTTTGCCGCTGCCCTCCTCCTCCCACTCCCCGAACCAGAGCGCCTTCCCTGAGCCGGAACTGAATTCAAAGTGGGCCAGGTTACTAAAAGGCAGCCATTTATGAGAATGCAGCCACTCCAAGGAAAAACAAGAGAGTGGTCTATTCAGCGTCTGTGATGTGATTTTATGGACGGAGGCTTCATTCTTGGGAATTTGGTGGCAGAGAAATTCTGGAACACACTGTACTGAATTAGTAAAGACCTGGAAGTGGAGGGAAGCTGCTGCACAACTTGGGTCAAACCTCCCTTTGAAGTCCTGAAGGTGCAAAGTCATGACACGCCTCGACTTAATATGCATGTTATAAAAATTGAACAATGTCACGATCCACAAGGAAAGGTTAACACAGATTAGTTAATGGAATGCAGGTGGACTGTTTCACTCCCCATTTAAGGATTCTGCACCTGTAACAGTCTCTGCATTTAGACAGCGAGAGCTTCAAGCTCTTCACTGTGAGCAGCCAGAGGACAGACGTTTTGGCAGATTTGCTCAGTTCTAATATGTTTGTTCTGTATGAAACCTTTAACATCCCTTTAATAATGAATGCAGCACATCCACTCTTTATTCCTGAGATACTGAAGAAAGAAACGATAGCCTGAACTTTTCCACCAGTCTGACAGCACGCGGTCATCTTACTAATTTTAACTGTCAACTGTTAATTTTAACACATAGTCACATGTGTCTCTTCCTGTGTCGCGAATTAAGTACCGGCTGAGCAATTTCAGCCGTTTGAGGAATAAGGCCAGGCTGCTCTTTAATTTCCGAGGCACACCACTTATGCATGGCCGATGAGCTTGATGAAAACAAGCAAGCAGGTTAACAGGGACATGGTAAATTACACCTGCACACCTGGCCTAGAGGGAAGGTGTGACTTTGAGATAATGCTCGGCCCCCCTGCCGCTCCGACGCTGCTGGAACGGTGGAGCAGTCGCGGATTATTTCCAGAGGAGATGTTGGAAAAGACACAGCAAATCCTCCCCAAAACAAACACATGAGGTGGGAAAGGGCGCGAGAGGAGTCCGGCATATAAATGATTACCCCCTAAAATATTGCCCAATGTCAATGATTTGTGCATCCATGAAGCCAGGATGCTTTCAATCTGGTTAAAGTGTAGTTTGCCTTTCCTCGTCCGCTTACTGTAAAAGGACAAAGGACTGCATTAATTCTGAGGGACGTCTCTGCTCCTGCATTAGAATGCAAAGAGGGTGACTGTTGCCCTAAATTTGGTGGCTGTGCGAGTTTGCATCTGTGTTAATGCACATACACTCATCTCAGCGCGTATGGCAGAGAGCAAGAGGGAGACAGAGATTATAGATGACACTTAAACTGCTCTAATCAGGGCAAGCTGGTCGCTGATCTCTTCATAGAGCGAGGCTGTCATTGATTGATGGCTGCTCGACTTGCTGATGTGCACAGGTTGAAGGGTGAAGAGAGGAGTCACTGATCAGCCACGAGAGGATGGACATTTTCGGGAACAACCTCCGGCTGTCCCTTAATAATGCAGCACGATGAGCCCCGCTCTCCCTCCCCCCCACAAATCTAAAGCTCTGGGATCGTCTCACACACGCCGCCTTCAGCCGCCACGTGCTCCCGCCAGGCCTCAACCTGGATATCTGAGCTTCTGTTTTTGCGCATGATGTGGCACAATTTGAATCTCAGTAACCAGGGGGCAGCGGAGTGCATGAGCGCTGACCCATCTGCAGCAGAAATGCTAAGCCGCCTGCGATGGCGGGGTGGGTATAATTAGCCGTGATTGGTTTGATTGAGTCTCCCGTCCAGGCCTGGGTGTCGGCCCTTCGGGGATCATGATGACTGTCCGGGCATTAATTATTGAATAATAGTTGGAAGAATGGCAATGGTTAATGATACAAAATGAATGCTATAATCCATTGAATTGACATAATTAGAAATGGTGAGATTTCCCCTGAGGAATATATTCTCATCATGACCTAAAGTGGAGAGGGATGCCTGAAAAATGAACCGAGGCGATTCCTTTCCCCACCCTCCTCATGAGTGCATGAATGCTCAGTGGGAGAGCTGTCTGGCAGCGCTCGGCCAAGAATCCGATCAGGAGTTGGTGAAGATGGTCAAAAGTGGGGCTTCTAGCAACACTGGCTAACATTCCCTAGAAGTTCTAATAATGTTTTAATGAAAACGTTTTAATCTACTTCCAATAGAACCTGCAACTTTCAGAGGATGCAACAGATCATGCTACATGATAATACAGAAAAAATGCTCTCAAAGCAACATTAAAAAAAATTTCTGAAGATGTTATCAAGTCTTCTGATGACAAAATGTCTTTTATACACCTCCTATATTGTGATATATTAACACTAAACACTAAAGGTACCATGTCTGGCCTTGTTTGGGGATGTTGCTTAGGAAACATTCCCACAATGATACCCAGTGTGACATGATAACAGAGGGATGATGCAACATTTGGAAAACTTTTTAAGAAATTTGTGCACATTCTGGGAACCAAAAACCATAAGCTTCCCCGCTGCTGCCATTACCAGAACTTTGCAGAACCTTCCCAGAACGTTTTTAGAACAGCTTCAGTCGCTCGTCTGTCATCGAGAAGCAGTCAGGATGCGGTTGGGCTGCTTGAAATGAGGCGGCCAGAGAGAGCGGTCAGCCCTGTGTGTCTCATATTGAGTTTGGCAAAGAGAAGAGATATTATCTTCCCCTGGTTAGATTAAGTATTAGTAAATGTGATTGGGTAATGAAGGCGGTCAGGCCTCAGTGACCACCCTGCTTTACAGCTACTGCCGCCGTGGCTGCATCCAGGCACAGAGTCTTGAGGGAGTTTGTTTCGGGTCAGTGATGGCATAAGAGCTCAGTACAGCATTGCAGAGTCAGGCTGGGGCCTTTCCTCTGTCTGCCTCACTGAGTGGCTCCGCTGGCTGGAGGCACAACAGTAGTGGCATACTGATGCTGATGATGATGACAGTATAAATATTGATGATGTAGATGGCAAGAAACAGATAGTGCATGAGAGCAATAAACATGAAATTATAACCCAGATGACCTAAGTGTAATGTTGGTTTTTTCTTTCCTCCTCCTCTTGTTTTTTATTTTTTATTTTTCACTCCATGCGATTCAAGCCTGACACAGACAAGTTTGGTTTCCACGGCGCTGTGAGAGATCACAAAGAGACGCCTGGAGAGAAGCGTGGGCACGCTGTCGCACAAGATGACACGTAATCAGACGTCCTTTTTGTATCTGGTTGGAGGTTGTTGTGTTTTCAGGGGCAGCGATGGGGGGGCGGTGCTGATGTCACGGCCGAGATGGTGGCTCCAGAGGAGGCCGATGAGACATGCCAGCAGTGGTCCCGGGGGGCCTCTGGAGCCTCGGAGGAGGCGGTTTGCGAAGCTGCGCGCCTTCGCTGTGATAAATCACAGATTCGGACGGTTAGGACGATTACTCTGGGTGCCATCACGTGAACCCAAACATGCCTCCACAGTTTGTTTCCAAAGTCCCTGGACTCCCTGCGATATATGTAGAGTGTTGACTCAGTTGTACTCGTTTATTTATATATTTTGCCCCTCTTGCACATTTCCTTGCGGTGGCTTTCGGATTGGGTGGTGCAGTGAGGCATTCAGGCTCAGATTTCCCTATGCAGACTGGAAACAATAGCTGTTAATTGGTAGGGTAAAGTGTTTGCCATAACTAAACCCCAAAAGAGCCCTGATTCCATCCTTTTATTAGAAACTTTGAAATCTTACCGATGCATCAGAAGTATTCAGAGCCAATTTTCCTCTCAGCTGTGCGCCCGTGGTGACCTGTGTCTAATCATATATCACACTATGCCAAAGATAACAACTGTTATCACTCATTCGTCCTCTTAGAAACATTTGGAAGTTTTTGTGAGGCAAAAAAAGCCTCCGATTCGATCCAGGGACTCTTCCATCACACTGCAGGGTTTAGTGAACTGACGCCCCGCTTTGGGAGCTGCAGAGCAGGGCCGCGGACGCCCCGAGCCCCCGCCGACGTGACGGAGACACGCAAGATGGTGAGTGGTTACTATGGCAGGTTACTATGGCAACCTCAGGTCTCTATGAGAGCTTCCATTTCGCACAGCGTGGGAGAGAGAGAGAGAGAGCGAGGGGTGGAGAGAAGAACCCGCAGAGAAAGAAGGGTGGAGAAATCAGCAGAGGAGGTGAGGTGTGGAAATAAACATGCCTTAGGTGTAGGAAAAGGGAAAGGGGGCGAGGAGGGAGCACAAGGACGATGGAGAGGCTTGTAAGAGAAGAGGAGTGTAGAGGTGGAGAAGTGATGGAGGGGTGTGAGTGATGGGGTTGAGGCTGAGGTGTGAGAGGAGCAGATCGGAGGGCAGGGAAGACGATCACGTGGCGCGTTAGACCAGATCCGCAGCCGCTGGAATATTTCAACCCTGTTTTGTAATCGTTGTGGTGCTGCTCAGTGTGTTTCCACTCTTTATCTCTCCCTCTTTCTGCCTTCCTCTCCCTCACCTCTCTGATTTAGCTGGCACGGGGCTCGGCTGCGAGAGGCATTGTGTCAGTCTTGGTGACTGGTCTCCATGGAGACGTCCATCAGTCAGTCCGTGTCAGTGTTTTGTGGGCAAAGCCTTATCGTGTTTGTCAGTGTGAGTGTTTATCTGTCTGTGTATTAGTCAGTGTGTCACTCATAGCGAAGGCTGGGGTGAGGCCTGAATGGATTGGGGCCAGGAGAGTGTTACTTATCACACATGCATGCACACGCTGTTTGTTTGTTTGGGGAAGGACGGCCATTTATAGGTGAAACTGTAAGCTCCTATGTACAGTCATGGAATTGGAGGACAGACAGATGGACACATAATAAGAGCGTATCCACCTCTGCTCCACATGTTGCACTGCACTGTCTGAATATTTGTTTCCCTAATTAAACACTGAGCCCCATTCAAGTGTAAAATCTGTTTCTGTACGCTGCAGAGTGCCGTCGATGCTTTTTCCTCTGCATATCTTTAATTAAGTCTTGTCTGTTCAGTTTAATATTCAAGTGTGCAGTATTATGACACTGTCAGTGCTGAAAACGTCTCATTTTTTAACTTTGGTTTTCCTCACCTAGCTTTATTACACTAAACATTCACGGTTTTCTTTTAGGGATGCAACTACCACTCATGTTGATTGTCAAATAATCTGGTAATCTTAATTTTCTCCATTAATTTATGAGTCCATGAGAAATTTTTCTTATTTTTTGATCCCACATGCCCAACTTGTCTTATTTTGTTCACTACCCAAATAAATTCAGTTTACTGTCATAGCAGAGTGAGGAAGCTGGAAAATATTTACATTTAAGCAGCAGGAATCAGAGAGTTTTGACCTTTTTTTTAAATCTTAAAAACATCTCAAATCTATTAATCAATTACCTAAATAGTAATTAGCAATTCATTTAAAAGTTGATCACGTACCGACTAATGGTTGCAGCTCTGTTGTGGTGTGTGTTACGCTCATGCAGTCAGCCTTATTGGCATTTGAATACTGTATACTATAATACTTGGATGCACAGAATAGCACTTTATTTTTTATAATTAGCGGCTTTCTTAATATTTCACACTAATATTTGCTGCTGTTCTCAACTCTTCTAGCTCTATTCTCAGTTCTTTTTCTCCGGCAGTTTGACGGGAGTCCACAGCTCCATTTGTGCAGCCATGTATTGATGACCTTGACCTTGAGTAGCAAAGGAATACTTGTAATGGCATTACTCACTCTAATTAGAAACAAGTGTGTTTCACATTAAAGGTGCTTAGTTGGGTGGGGTGTGTGACTGTGTGCGTGTGTGTGCGTGTGAATGATGTAAGTGAGGGAGACTCGGCTTAGTGTTAAATTTAAGAACTGCACCTGTTAACTCGGTGCTGCTGTTGCTCAGCATTGCTGAAACGCAGTAGCTTCCCTGCTCCAATTAGAGAATCGGCGAGCTGTGTCCTGGTATGTGGATGTGCAGCAAACCAGCCTCCAACTGTTAGATTTATACTTAACAATCACAGTGCACATTCTGGGGCTTTGCACCACCTGAACAGTGCAAACCTTTAATTCCCCCCCTCTGCAGTGCAAACGGTATAGAGCATTAACCCTGTAACACTCACAGGCCCCAGCGAAAACACTGCTGCTGTATTTTGGATGGCATCGAATCATTCTGAATGAGTCAGTCGTTTGAAAGCACAAAGCCTCATGATTCAAACGATGTGAGCCATTTTAAGATACCAAAATCACAGCGGCAATACTTCCTTACTTTGCAAAAAACCAGTAATGAGCAAAACAGGAGTTTCTTACCTTTTCTGCCTTCTATAGGAGAACATGCTTGTTGAATCACTGTGTGCTGTTTTCACAGCATGAGTCTAACGAGCACAATGCTTCCAAGTTCTTCGTCTTTTTTTAGTAAAAACTAGAAATGGGGGTGAATGTTGAGGAGTTATACAAAAACAAATGAAAAAAATGCAGAAGGTGACACTCATCATGCATCAAACTCTTCTCTGTGTTGTATCTCCTCCAGAGAAACTCAGAATTATAACTGTGCTGAACAGCAGCTTCAGCATAACACAAACAATGTGTCAAATATTTGTATTTCCAAGTATTGTTATAATTGCTGTAATTGCTGAGCTCCATATGCTTTGTGTTACTGAAAACATTCTGGATAAGCTGAAGATGATTTCAGAATGATGCAAAAATTCTGCCTCCGTTGCGTATTAAGGGTAATATGTTGTGAAAATAACCATATCATTCGGTAATAATGCAGTTGTCAGTGCAGACTTTTTAGAAAAATACATGGATGATGTGTTCATGCTCTGGTAAAAGGCTCTGAAATGTCAGATGTTCGCAGCCAAACAGCACTGCATTCAAAAGCAACAGCGTTTTATCGAAAAATTCAACCTAAAGGGAATCGCATACACATTCTGATAGGAGCATCATGTGAATCTGACAGCCAGCTCCTGCTCTACTTCAGTATTATCATAAGTGATTGCAGAACAATCACTTTAATGCATCAATAATCCAAGAAGTGTCAGCGAAGCAAAACAAACGCTTGTCTCCGGTTTTATCCAAATAAAAGTCATTTTTCTGTTTTAGCTAATGCACGCTGCCATGTCAGGCAGAGAAGCAAACAGATGCACGTGAGAAGTCAGTGGATTACTTTGGAAAATTAAGAATTACAGATGCTAATTTGAGCCATGACAGACAGGTTACATTGCATTAGACAAATTGTAATGTATTTGCCTTTGACTCCCTGTAATCCCGGAGGAGTGTAAGTAACCTATGCAGTTTTGTTCATACACAAGTCGTGTGTGTGTTCTATCTTGCACTGTGTTCTCTCAGACACAGTACAGTAAAAAGAAAAAAGAAAAACATACACAGTGAGCGAGCGTAGACTGACCCCATCACAGAAATGTCACACACACACACACAAACAATCGCATGGAGTTGGAGTTGACATGTCATCGTTTGACCTCCTGAATGAAACCACAAACACACACACACACACTTCCTCCTGAGCAAAAAAAAAAGGAGGGGAGGGTGGGTGATAGGGGGGCAGCATGAAACACAAAAGTGCTGAACCAAGTCCTCTCCTCCAAAACAGCTGGGAGCAACAAAACGCTCGTCTCAGAAACACTGGGAAAAAGGTTTTAGAGCAACCCCCGAAAACTGCGCCGTTTACATTGCTCTGTAAATGGCTGAGAGACATTTTGATTAGCTGCTAGCTCCGGCTTCCCCCTCAGCGCGCAGGAATTCAGTGTATCAACACACTTAACAACCTTAAACACGGATTAATTGTTCACAAAATCGGCGTCCCGACCAGGCTGCGCCACAGAACGGACGGCAATAACTGGATTTCATTTGAAGTTGGGAGCCGGCACAGTGAATGTGAAGATGTTAACATTAAAAAGACTTTTATCCCAGCATGTAATGACAAGTGGTATGAAGCCCCCAGTTAGAGATTTGAACATGTGGGGTAGGTAATGTAATGTCTGTTAATGGGAGTGCTTTAGCAGGGTGATGAACACAGTGACTTTTAATCTGCAGCTCTTGGCCCCTGCTGAAGGGGAGGAGGTCCCCGCTCCTGTAGGAGCAATTCTGAATAGATCAGGGCTTCTCTCTGCATCCTGCATCCTAATGAGAGCAACGCCGTGTCTTTGGACATTTTGAGTAGGAGGGCGAGGTAGGAGACCGTGGAGAGGGGGCGGCAGTATATCCTATTTGACAAGGATGAGTGGTGATTAAAATGTGGAACGCCGAATGCTCCAGTTTAAGAAAAACCTCATCAGGCTGTTCTGCTGTTTGCTAAAAATAAGTGCGTATTGTGATATTGCTCCAATAACCAAACTGTTGTTGCGAAAACACACACACACACAAAAAACACTGTGAGGGTGTAACATCATCCGAGACTGCATGTCCTGTCATGAGATCACATTAAGAAGCTTAATAAGTAAATAGGGAGGAAGTGAGGAGGAGTTTCTGTCTAATTAATAGTTTATCATACAATCATAAGCTCAATTGACCTTCTGTACATTCAGCTGAGGAGTACAAAATGACAGATTAGCTTAAGTGGTAACAAGGAATTGTAAGACATCAAAAGTGCATTAACTTCGGCTGCTGTTATGAGTATGCTTTATTTATTGACCTTCTGGAACATGATGTAGTGAAAACTTTCCGTGTTCTGCAATTAGTTCAACTAGAAACTAGTGTCGTCCTCTGATTCTGATCTGATTCTAAGGAAATATTAATGAGCGTAATCTATTTAATGCAGGTATTTAGAGGAAAGTTGAGACGCTGGCGACATTTTATTTCTGCAATTTCAATCAGTCTTCAGCACCATCTGGACAGATCATACCTCTGCCATGATTACTGCTCACTGCCAGAAAGAAACTCTCATAAGCAGAATGCAAAAAGCACATCAACATGTTCAGTACAGGCAACCGTGGCATATGTGGGACTTTCTTCCACCAAAGTAAGTTCAGTTAATGAGAACTGTCCTTTGCCAAATGTTATAAAATCTTGGATCTGGATTTGCACCAAGTCTGTCACTTGTTCTTTGGCCGTGGACTCTCAAATAACATAATTTGAATCTGTTGCTAACTTTTCATCCTGTAAAGAAAAAAAACCAGACAAACAGGCCCAAAGAAATGAAGAGCAAACATCTAAGTATGAATGTTCTGTTGTGAAAATCATAATAGTTAGTCGTTAGTTAGTCCACATATACAGCATTAAGTGTTTCCTATTTTGAACCATTTCAAGTACAGTTCTAATCCTGGTCTCTTTGAAAACGACCACATTGGAGCTCAAAAGCTGGCAATTAGTAACTCGCAGAGACACAAGCAGTAAAAATCCAGTTTTTCTCCTTATTTGGGGTTTTTCTAATCTATTTTTACAGGTTTGTTTTATATTCTCTCCTGTGACACATTAGAAATTGATCTGACATCCCAAATGAGATAAGAGACCCCTGTATACTGTCCAGTGCTTGTTAAGGGTAATTACATTTGACGGCAATATGATTAGCTAGAAAGGTCGACATTAGTTTACTATATTTCATAAGTATTTATAGGATTGCGTAGCGGTGGCTGTGGCTCAGTTGGGGTTGTCATGTAATTGTGAGGCTGCAGTCTTGATACCAGCTTCCTTCTGTTTTTGTGTTAAGCTGTACAAACTCTAGAAACTGCAAGCAGCAGCAGCTTCCTGCAATCACACGTGCAGTTTCTCCAACAATTGCCCGGTGTAGTTATTGGAAATTTCCTTTGGGAATAATAAAGTTTTATGTTATCTCAGCTTACCTGAGCGCAGTGTTATAGAGAAGCATATACCAGGGTGCAGGGAGCCATGTTGGTCCGTGCAGATAAATACACCGATCAGCCCCAACATCTTGATCACTGACAGATGAAGTGAATAACATTGATCATATTGGTACTATGTGGTGTTCTGATGGAAAACCTTGGATTTTAACATCTGTGCTGATGAGACTTAGACACCCAAATAAACATTGTCCCACAACAAACACACTCCCTCATGCAAATGGAAATCCCAAATGTCACTGAAAATGCACCCCACCACATGGAAACAACATCAACCAATCAGGAACATGTTGAGGAACATGACAATGGCCCAACATGTTGATTTGACCTCCAAACTTCCTACACCCCATTGTGATCAAGCATCAACAGGATGCAGTGGAACAAGTTTGATTGACAGAGGCCCCACTGCACAAGCCAGAGTACCCAAAGGATCCAGTTCCAACATCCTGGTTCCAGACCCCATAGGACACCCTGAGAGGTCCTCTGGTCCATGTCCAATGGTTCAGAACATTTTGGAGCACATAAGGGGGACCAACACAATATTAAGCAGGTACCGGTCATGCCTGATCGGTGTATGTCTTCTTTGACACGCTCCAGGCTTGCTTCATGTGTAAAAAATATGAAATAACACTGGAAACCAAATCCCTCACTCCCCCCCTCCTCCTATTACAGCCTACCAGCCACTTAATGATATCAGCAACCAAACAGAGTGAGTCAATAGGTAGGCAGGCTCAAATATGTTTCTACATAAACCTGAGCTTGTGAGGCAATCACCGCATGCAATATCAGGGAGAAGGAATCGATATCAAGTACAATGGTGGTGTTTTCACCTGAATCTGGTATAACACACCCCTGTCCTTAAGTCCCTGTCGAGGGGGGGAGGTATTGACTGTTATCATTGATCCACCTGTACTAACATCTAACGTCTCTGAATATTTCAATAACCCGGGGGGCTCCTTCCCCTGGGAGCCAGACATGAATCAGGTATAACTGAGGCAACACAAAGGGCGTTAGTATGCTATTAGTCACACTGCTTACAGTCAGTGTGTGTGTGTGTGTGTGTGGGCATGTGACGTCAGGGCTTCATTCACCAGCAAGGCCAGCGCTCGTCCAGTTCTCTTTCAGTGCCAGGGGGTAGGAGGGTAAACACAGCGGAGGAGGAGACGGAGTGGAGGAAGTTGGGGGAGCGCGGGGCTTCCTCTCTCCCATCCAGCACAATGCAACACAGCGGCGTCCCCCCCCCACACCCTCCCCCTCCACCCGCTCCCCATTTAAAAACCATTCACAAGCACCTTCTGTCATAGCCCCGTATTCCCAGACCCGACCTCCCCCCTCCCCTCCGATCATTAAAAAGAGAAAACCCTCTGCGTGACTCGGCTTCTTCTGCAGAATGAAGCTGCTCTTTTCTCTTTTTTTTTTTTTGTTTTCCATTAAATCAAGGCTTCTGTGTCCTGATGCCGAATTTTCCCTTTTCATTTTTTTAAAAGCCCCCCTGGTCTTTCATCCCAAAGTCAATTTTGCCTGGCGGTTAGTCAAATGCTTTAAATGTGTATAAGTGCCTGTGAAGAGTGTAAGCTTTAAGTGTGATAGACTACCCTGGGACCAGAACTGGGGCTGAGAGCGAAGGAAAAATGAGGCTAGATGAACAGACTGGGCTAAAAATTAATGCTGGTTGGGAGCAGACTGTGGAAGGTCTGGATGGGATTATAATGGGCTGCTTATGGAGCAACTGTCTCTATGTCGGGATTACCATTTGACATGAATGTAGAAGGATGCTGTAACAAATATAACGTGTTGCTTTTATATATATATAAACGAATGTCTTTTGGAGCTTCGGTGGCAGGGTTTATATTTAGTTTGGCGCTGTGTTATTCTGCATGAGCTGCCTTTTTCCCCCCTGGTTGGGACAAACAAGATAATGCCGGCTGAGTGAGGAGCGCCTGCTAAGTGAAAATTTAGTGGTTGTTTTATGTTAACCAGCAGACACTGAGGGTAAATCATATTAGCGCTGATTTATCATATCCTAAATTTGTCTGCTTCTTATGAGGTGTGCAGCGCAGAGATCACACTTGCGATAGAGCAGCTCCGCCTCGGCCCAGGAAGGCCCGGAGAAATTAACGTCTGGGAAAGTGAAAGACCTCACTGCAGCCTCTTGCTTGATTGTATTGTGGTCTGTCATATTCCCTTCTAATAAGGAGCAGTGAGATGAGACTGATTTGGTTTGGCGCTTTGTGTTCAAATGCAGTTCACCAGAGGGGCCGGCCTCTTTGGAAATCTGAATCACTTTAGGAAATTATGATTGAGCGGATCTGGTATTTAGAGGACATTTGTCTGCTGGTCAGATTACTTTTAAATGATGAGGAAACTGTCGTGTCTGCGCGGTGGACAGATGGACGCAAACACTTGTGAGAAGTGCGAAGACTGGACTCTGATGTTTCCAGCGCTAATTCACAAATTTCACAACTACAGTAAGCAATGTTGTTAATTCAGATATAGACTGCTCGTTAAAACCTCTGAGCCCCAAGCAGTTTCTGAGCATTTCGGTGCTCCGTTACATTTTTATTTACCTACGACCACGGCTAAAGTTAAAAAGAACTTAAAAATGCAGCATTTAGTAGCAGAAGAACAGTTATGAAGCCATAAACCATGAAAAAAAATGCAGAAACACTTAAAAAAAGGTTGAATTTTCTTGATTATTTGCTTTACAAAATAGGAGAAAAAGTCTAGATTCAACACGTACAGCAATTTTACAAGTGCCCACAGGCGATACCAATATTAGGAAAAAAGAAACTGAGGAATCCGCGTGCTCTAGATAAATTAGTTGACTGGGCCTATTTACATTTATTTATCTCTTCAAACTCGGTGTTTTTCACGCTACTCTGCAGATGGACTCCACAGAGATGTTTCACCATGCTGAATGTGTCTTCCAACAGCTTGCTCCTCTGTTCACTGTTAATGAGCCATGCTGCATTTGTTTTATTGATCCAGTGAGTTGTACTTGCCTCTCTGTCTTTCTTCTCGCCTCCTCTCTGTTCTGTGTAAACACCGCCTGCAGCTCAATCGAGAGGCACTGAATTTTTTTGTCATGGGACTCTTGGTCACTGCTGAGTTAATCGTGGCTTCTCGGTCGCACAGAATTTTTAGTTTTTTACAGAATCTGGTGCAATCGATTTCCTTTTTGCAGTTTTTTGAATGAGACATGCAGAATAAAGTGATTACGTGACACATGATGCATTCAAGGACCTGCACAAAGTTGGAAATCTGAGTATTCATTCTGTTTTTACAGTTTCTTGCGCTGATTAATCGGCAATTTCTTTGAAGATAGCATCCCCTTCAAAGACTCTGGCAGGTACTTGAATTCAGAAGGGTAAAAACAGTAGATGATCACTTTTTACATTAGGGGTGTCCAATCCTGGTCCTTGAGGGCCACTATCCTGCATGTTTTAGATGTTTCTCTCTTCCAACACACCTGATTCAAATGATCAGCTCATCATCAAGCTCTGCAGAAGCCTGATAACCATCCTTATCATTTGAATCAGGTGTGTTGGTAGAGGGAAACATCTAAAACATGCAGGATAGGGGCCCTCGAGGACCAGGATTGGACACCCCTGGTCTACATATTACTAACTAAACCTTATCATATTACTTCACTAATTACTCATCAGCAAAACTAATGTGTTAGATTACTTTTATTGGTTTCCCCTGATCTGTCAGGTGCCTTTAAACATCTCCGAGCTCTCCACATTCACTAACATGTGTAGAAATCATAATCAATACATTGTGGATAAAGAAGCAGGCAGACTACAGCGTGGAGGGATTCACTGAGCATCCAGCAGCAGCTATGTTGGCCTCACTGACTCGACAGGAGCTCGTCAGAAGTCCCAACCTCTCAGCATCCAGCTTTAAATACAGCTAGGTAACACCTGAATGTTCCTGTGGCTGCAGCATGTAAATAGGATGACTTTGGAGGTGCAAGGAGTCACATTCTTCCTCGTAGAGACTAACTTTAAGCCCCAACTATCTCCTGCATCTGAGTAACATGTATCAGACCAGTCTGTTGAGCAGAGGAAAGGCTGCATATAATTACATAAAGTACTCAGACTTGGTTGAGTTTAACAACGTACAATGTAAAAAAATCTTTTAAAATACGGTAAATGTCAATAAAATAACATGTCTAATAACAGAAAACACATGTAAACACATGTAGATGGATAACAATTTTTTATTTTTTTATTAATTTTTTATTTTTGACTTTTAAAGATTATCGAATCTATTCAAATACTTCCTTTTATTTAAAAGATTAAACTGTTCAACTTAAGTTTAATAGTGTAAATATGTTTCTTAAACTAGTTATAATTAGTGACGAGAGAAAAAAAAAATTGGTTCTGTCATTTTATATAGATTGTTAATGAGAGACATTTAGTATACATATATACATTTTAATAACAAAAAGGTGAATCAATGCATCTATAATAATTCATAATATGTCAAAACAGATTTTTAAAAATAATTTTATAAATCATTTTATCTATCTGTTATTATTACAACATTTTATAGGTGACTTAATTATTTTTTATACATTTATATTTTCTTTTTTTAAACACAAAAAAGGCCAATTAAGACTAGAAAAAGTATTTTAATTGTAGAAAATCAGTATTTTTATGGGATATGGTATTTTTTAATTTTTATTCATGGTGTAGAATTGCAGGGAAGGCTGCCCAGAAATAACTTGGTAGTGACTTGTGATCCACTTGTGAGTCTTACTGTACTGTTTTAAGAGATTATCATTTTGCCATTGTGATAAAACGACTCCCCTTACAATCACTGCTTATTCACAAGTTTTAAAACTTAAAAAATAAGCTTATGCTGCTCATTCAGCCTCAGCAGACTGTTAGACTGTCTTCACTCTCTAGAAAAGCAGAGAGAGCAGCCTCTGATAATCCAAAAACATGCTGCCAGTTCCTGTTTATGAAAAGAAACTGAAGCGCTATCACTCACCCAGTGTTTGAAACTGTATTTGGCCGGGGGCACAGAAGGAAACTCATTGAGTTGACCGTTTGGATAAACACCCGAAACTGTGTCCTGAAAATGGAGTTCAAAAGAATCTCCACAAAGATGGGAGAGAGGCGATGATTCTCCCGCGTCTCCCCCGAGACTTCGCCCCCTAGCGATGCCTCGAGCTGCAAAGACTGTGGCATTCATACTGAAGCAGCAGGCAGAAGGGTTGGAGGAAGCCAGGCGGGAGGTGGATCTGGCTTCCCCGCTGCCCTCCTCATCACCCCAACACACTAACTCACCACCAGGATGTCAGCAATTACACCGAAGCATTGTTCCTGTTTACAGACGCCCTGTGTGCTGCAAATCCTGCAGGATTGTCTCCGAATCGTTTTTTATTGCCGCGTGTTATTTGGACTTTTAAGGGCCGATATCGACGCTATTTAGATAGAAGGAGCCAATTTGCCTGAGAATTTTATTTTTCTCAGGGCGGCAGGTGGGGGCTCTAAAAATCTGCACTAAAACACGAGATAACGGCAAAAACTCAACCGCTTTCTGGGGATTCTGGGCGTCGAATTCAGCTCAGATTAACAGATTCAGACTGTGTAGTCGATCAGTGTTGATATCGATCAGAAAAACCCGATCATATCCATCATCTCAGACATGGACCGGCGCTAACTGAATTTTAATAAAAGGTAAATTGATTAAATTGATTCAGTAAATTGACTGAATCAGCAGCTGCCATGAAGCACACAGCCGCTGATGTAACAGCAGAATCAGTAGATAATTGGAATAAAACCTCATTTACATTATTTTTTTTAAAACTGCCTCCTTGTTTCAGATGTGGAGCAGATTTTAAACCATCTTAAAGCCTCGCAGGCACAACCCTGATTGGCGAGATGTCACCGCGATCAGGAAAGGTCATGGCTCTATTCCCACCGCACACACAACCGGCATGATGGGCTTTTTTCTTTTTTTTATGACTCGCGGCTGCATGAGCTGCCATCTTGGTGTGTGCCGAGTCATTATTGATGGGCCTCCATGCTGATGTGCAGACAGGAGACTGGAGAGAAGGAGTGTTCTCCTGTCTGCTCGACTCACCGCTTGTTCGACTGTCAGCTCATCTTTCTTGTTGTCTCTTGGTTTTTTTTTTTACTCGCATCTCCATCTGCTGCCGATCTCATTCACGGTCACCAAACTCTTCAGATCATCTCTCGCTCCTGGTGATGAAAAAAAAAAAAGAGTAAAAGCCCTGCACCACTTATTCCGCTTCTTCTCCCCACCCCCTCACCTTATTTTTCTGTGGTCACAGGCAGAGATGTAGTGGAGGGGAAAATGATCCAACTCAATTACCTAAAACTGACAGAAATCATGGTGAAATAAAGCTCACAGGATACATCATCGTAGCGAGGATCAAAAACATGAAAATGGGGGTCTTTTAACCTCTTTAGCCCTGCGGAGCCTTTGGCAAGTCAGGCATTAAAGATTCATCACGCGCAACTAAGCGGCGCTCAGACGCACAAAACTTGATTTTAAATTCTTGTCAAGATCTGAAAGGAATCAAACATGTCAGGCTGAATTACGGTGAAATACTGTATGTGTAAAATGATGCACACGATCATCCATTTGATGGAATCGCGCAGCTTTGAAAGTGGTCCTGAATTTTAATATTTCATGGAACACAGAATATACATGTAATGTTGTGGAAGGAAACATGTTTTATTTAACTTTTAAAGCTGCTCCTTGGAGCTCGAGGGAGGATTCAACAGGAGCACTGGGGACAGTTCACTGCAAACCACAGCTGCCGTTTTATAAAATGCATTTGGTCGAACCTTCCAGGGATCCGTAGACTTCTGTTCCTTTCTGTACATTAAGGAAATCCATTAGTCCGCTCCTGAAAGCAGCTTCAGTCACTGAGCATCAAATCTGCATTCATTTTCCGCTTATTGTGAGGTGATGCGACTTTTCAAAACATGGAAATAGAATGATAATTGTCTTCCTGCTTGAACTTGCTTGTAAATGACGTCATTACCGCTTAGGTTATGATAATGTAACTGGAAAAATATTACTTACTGTGTTTATGGTGCAACATATAAGCATGTTTCAGTTCTGTAAGTGGTTTCCAAACAACGGCTGGCCCAAGTCAGAAAAACAGGAAAATAGGAAAATTGTTTAGTTTTGTCCCAAAAACTTGGCTTTAAAGTTAAAGTCCTTCTCTGGTCATTGATTTAAACCTTAAAAATACATATTTAGTTACTTTATTTCCACTTAAATAATCACTTTCTGCCTTAACATGGCTCACATGTAACTGCACTGTTGTAACATCTATCTCGAGCACACCAGCTCACTTTTTCCGATGCACTACACCAGTGGTTCCCAACTGGTCCAGCCTCAGGACCCACTATGTCTCTATTAATAACAGTCGTGACCCAAATTTTTGAATTTTGCTGTTCTTGTTAGGAAATTAAGTCTCAACGCATTTTGATACAACTTAGGCTTTTTTTTTGTTCATTTTGGGATATTGGGACGCTTTTGCCAAGTTTGGGGCATATTTTGGCCCATTTTGACAGATTCTGAGCAAATTTTGGTTTATTTTTGGGAAGTTTTAGCATAAATTCCTCCAATAAGCTGGAAGAACCAAATCTAGAGGTTAATACAGGGCAACTACTGGTGTCACCACCACTAAATATCCTGCTACTGGAAGCAAACTGCATCATAAGAAACACGTCTTTTAAAATAAAAGACTTTATACCACTACTTTTTATGGGGGGCATGCTTCTGCGACCCTCTAAAAATGGCTTCGCGACCCACTTTTGGGTCCCGACCCACCAGTTGGGAACCACTGCACTACGCAATGGCAACATGTAATATAAGCTTTATTTTGACAAGCATGTTCCACATAAAAACTGGCAAAGAATAATGATACAGGAAGCCCCCTTCTGCAAGCTGCCAGGATTGGTTCCTTGGGTTTGTGATGTCAGAAACTGTGAAAGTCTGAATCTGTGCTTTTGAGCTTTTCTTTGGTCAGCTGCAGTTTTAAGGGGGGAATTTGTGTCTCCTTGTGCATAATACCAAAACACCATATGGGTATGTTAGCAAGGTAAAAAACTAGATTTTCACTGGAATAACTGAAGGTCAGTGCTGGATTGGACCACTGCAGGTGTTTGCTGTGATATTTTGTTATATCGTTCGGCAGCTGCTCCAGTTGTGTTTGACTGAGACAGGTTTAAAATCTGAAGTGATTCCTCTTCTGGGTGTGTTTTTAGTCGGCGGCATGTGAAGGATGGTCAGCAGGCAACAGAGAACGGCACTGTAAAAAACAAAAGAAGTGTCTGGCAGCAAATGTTCCTACGACATCACAGCAAATTATTCTACATAATTCAGCAGTGAGCAACTGTGGAAGAACAGATTTTCCCCTGTACATTGTTTTCTGTCATTTTACAACCAAATGTAAGTAGGAAAACAAATTTTTACAAGTTGAAAGCAGCTTTTGAATATTATAAAATTAATGAAATACACCATAAATCCATTTAAATATAGTCGTCCCTCGACATATCGCGGTTCACTTTTCACAGTCTCACTGTATCGTGGAGTTACTATGTCAACCAGAGCACTGAGTTCTGAATCCTGAGTGCTGATTGGCTCAGCAACCGTAGCATCAGTCTGTCTCCTCCTCCCACATATAGCGTTTGTTCACCATCCTTGTCCATTTCTCATCAACGTCTGATCAACGTCTGATGTAGTGTTGCTCTACGGTGTTGTGTTTTTGCGAGATTTTGTAAAAGATTTAATTTATTCCAAGCCCTATGATGTCGATTAAACGTTCTGCGCCTTCTAAGGCTTCTGGCACCGAACCCAAGTGCCAGAGGAAGATGCTTACCATCACAGAAAAAGGTGGAACTCCTCGACACGCTAAAGGAAGGGAGAAGCTACGCGGTTATACCCATATAGAATTGAATATGTTGTTAAAATTACATAGGTTTAAGAGTGTAGAAAGTGTTTAAGAGCATAGGAAGTGTTTATAAGAGTGTGGGAAAGGTTAATAACAGTGTGGGGAGGATTTATAAAGCCTTAAAATATATATAAATAACAAAATAAATATAAGGTGCTACTTTGTGGAGGTTCTGGAACCGAACCCCTGCGATAGACGAGGGACCACCGTACACAAACTTTAAATTACAGCATAATTCTGTTATTTCATTGAATAATTAAAGCAATTAATTTATGTCAATGTCTAGATTTCTATCAGAAAAACTTCAGTGCAGTCTTTTAAACCTTTAAATGTGATATTTCTATTGTTTTTTCAGCTTTTTTAACACACTTTGTTTAAACTACTACCAGTTGCCTCAGCAGATCAGAGCACTAACTGTTCAATAACAGCTACATACTGTATTTGCTTTTATTCATTTTAATGTTGCAGTATTATACTTTTTTGTAGCATTCTTTCTGCTACATTTTTTACGGTTCTTTTTTTTATTGTGTAATATTTTTTTAATAACTGGGGCCTTTTACTCAAAGGCAGCAGTGTGTGATGGAGTCCAATAAGTATATTTGAGAAACCAAGAGAATAAATGTGACTTAATGTACAAAAAGTGATAAAAGTTGCCTAAATCAAGTTGCTGTTCTAAACAGTGCTGCAATTTTTTTGTTCGATCACACCGTAATTTTTTACAGTATCCAGCTGTTAACAGTCATTTTTGTTCTTGGCTCCAGAAAAGCTTCAGATTTTACAGTTTTACCCATATTTTAGAAAATCAGCTCACTGCTGTTGGAACTCGGTTGTATTCTTACAGTCATTTATTACGGTGTGTAAACAAAACAGAAAACAGCCCATCAGGGCCTTTAAGACTCACAGGCCTGCTCGTGGTGTATTTTTCATATCTAATTTCGTTTTACTCACCAGAGTGTCAGCTTGCTTACCTTTTAATTTGCTGCTGCATCATCACTCACAGGACAAATTACCCTGACCTTTGCACTTGTGATTTGTGGTTGCCTGACATTTGTGGTGACACACAGGACGGATTAAACTGTACCGTCGTTCGGTGCAGCAGCATCACGGCCGCTGCTGAAAAACCGGCAATGCAGGACCTGCTGCAACGCTGCCCGGCGGCTTCGGGAGCGTTGATGTCACTGGCGCTCGTGTTCGGTCCGTGCCATTTGTATACGAGTGTGTATAGGGTGCTAATGATGGAGGCCGGGGAGGGGTGGATGTGGAATTGGTGGGATACAGCTGGACGGAGTGGGAGACTGTGGTGAATAGGTAACCATGGTAACTCTGTTGGCTAAGATTTGAATGCAGAGAGAGGAATGAGAGAGCAAAAGGGGGGGAAAGGAAGCTGCAGTGTGTTTGTGTTTGGTGGAAAGAGAAAAGAGTCGGGGTGAGGGGTTAATATGCATCATTGTAGCAGGTTAATCTTTCATCAAACTGCGAGGCCAGCGCAGCGTTTACCCCCGCCACTGGACACTACAGTGGGCTGGAGGGGGGAGGGGGGGGGGAGGTCCAGGAAATATGTAGCAGCAGGGAGGAAGGAGGTGTGAGGCAGCTGGGAGGGTGAACGAGTTCGCAAAAGTGTTCGCAGAGAGGAAGAGAGTGTTCCTACTTTTATAGGAGGAGATGGGCGATAGGAGGAGGGAGATATCGGGGGAGATAGAGGGGGAGGATGGGGAGGGAGGGGCTACAGGTAGAGACTACTGTAGCATGTGGATAGTGACAGCAGCGAGGCCGAATACAATCAACCAGCCTCTCGCCGGCTGTCAGCTCCGACTAGTCTCATCCTCTTCTATGGACTCACCTCCCCAACATCTGATCTCCACCACCGACTTCTTTTTTTTTAATTTTTGCACCTTTCGACTCGTTGCCGTCTACCTGAAATAGCTCCGGCACTTAGATCTCGCCGCGAGAAAAAAAAAAAAGGTGGCTGGAAATTAGAATAAAAAGGTGAAAGCGGCTCCAAAAATACCACTGAGAGCCTCTTTACGGTGACGATCCGGTCGCGTTCGCTCATCCCGACCAGAGACGCTGCCGCCGTTAGGATTTACCACCGTGTCCTTGTGTGTGTGTTTTTAATGTCATTGAACTTATTGATCAGTCTTGGCCACACCGACCAGAACCCGGCTCTCCTCCCACTGGAGAGGAGCCTCACTCTTCCCTCCACCTGTTTCATATTCATCCCTCTGTATTGTCTCCTGCCTCCATCTCTCTCTCCATCGCTGTGTTTTATATGCGTCTCTGTGTTGTCATTCGCCTCCCTCCATCTCTGTCTGCTTTATATTCATCTCTCTATTGAGCCTCCCTCCCTTCTCTCTCCTCTCTCTCCTCTCTCTCTCTTACTGAGTGAGAGATTATTAATATTAATGTCTCTTCTCCTTCTTCTTCTCCTCTCCCTATTTTCCCTCTTCAACTTTTTTTTATCTCTCTTTTTTACAACTGATCTCTCCTCTGCTCTTCCCACTATTTATACCTCTCTCTGGGTCTTTATCCCTCATCATCCCTTTCACTCAACCTTCCCTCCATCTGTCTCCATCCCTATCTCTTTCTTCCCCTCTGTCTCTCTTTCTCCGGCCCTCTCTCTGCAGCTGTTCAGTATTCATCTATTACTGTAGTGTTGATAATTCCCTTCTCTGCCTGCAGCCATACAGTCATCTATCAGATTAATAATCCTTCTCTCCTTCTCATTCTCTGCCCCCCCTCCTCATCTCCTTTCTTACTGTGCCAAGTGAGGATGCTCGGCGTGTCAAATGAGTTTGCGTGTCAAAGTCCCATCATTACAACCATCATCATTAATAACTGTATCTAGATTGCTGGATGCCCTTATTTAAGGTTATTCAGATCTAAATAACCTGCAGAGGGGAACTGAGGCTCTCCAGGCTGCTGGAGTCTGACTTGACCGGCCATCTATTAGTGTTAATGTTGACTGCACCATTCGCTGCCATTCTCCGGCCCCTGGAGCATACAACGCTACACTCGTACAGGAATGGAATTAGCATTTCGGTCCCACCTCTGTGTCTTACTGCAAACAGTGGCTCTGCTCACCGGATTTTTATTTATTTTTTTGTTTCCAAGGTTTGGGCCTGCTTTGATAAGTATGAGTTTAATTAAAGGTGGTGAGTGTAGCATGTTCAAACATCAATATATCACCGTCGTATTAATTGTTATACCTCGGTATAATTAGTGGTAACAAATGAGACCTTGGCAGAGATGACTGGAAGCCTCTATCTCACACTAGCGTGTTATTAATGGTTCTCAGAATTATGACCAAATGTCCCCGAAACCCTGCTGCTTCCCGTCACGCAGCAGATTTACTTTTTTAACTGAGGGGTGTTGATTTTACATTGAATTCCTTTTATCAATCTACCAAAGTTTTGTTGTTCTTTTTGCATCTTTTGCTCTGAAAGAGAAGCAAATTTGACAACTTGTACATATTTTTGACTGCTGCAGAAAACACTCTGCAGCCTGTGTTTTACATTTCCATCCATGCATCCCCTGTGGAGGGTCGCTGGAGGGCTGCAGCCTCTCCAAGGTGATGCTGAAGGGAAGGCTGGGTACAACCTGGCTGCACGGGTCACCAGTTCATCACAGGGCTAACACAAAGAGACAAATCACCATGCACACTCACTCCTTCAGATAATTTAGAATCACCAATTAACCTACTATGAATGCCTTTGCATCATGAGGGAAGAAAACCCACACAGGTCAAGGAGGAACATGCAAACCACCAATGCTGCTGCTGCTTTACAAATGAGAAGAAGGCATTATTGCAGTATTAGATTACTATTTCAAAACCACGACATTTAAAATGCAGTCTTTTCATATTGATTTTAGCGTAGATCCTCCAGCCTGAGCAGCCGTATTGGTTGTTGGTCCCTAAGAAAAACCTCCACAAAAGCTGCAGTTCCTCTAACGGCCACTTGAGGCTGGTTCCAAATGTGAGTCAATCCCCACAGACCTCCATGTTAAAAAGTCCAACTTTACATCGAGATTAAACAAGTTTACAGTCTGGTGCTGAAAACGGTTTTGGTCTCTACAGCTCATTTTCTCAGTCATGACAACTGTAAAGGAGCAGAATATTTATAAAACTCACAAGTTTAAATTGTATTACAGCTTAAAGTTATGGATAATTAAGGGTGTGGCTGCTTTGAGTGGCAGGTCAAAGAACAGTCAGTAGCTCATGTCCCACCTCAGCTCTGCTCCTGCTGCACCTCTTCTGGATTAGTTGGGAGTTTGGAGTAATCAAGCTTTGACAAGATGGTGACGGCCGGAGTTTTTCCATCTTTATATTCAGTCTGTGGTCCCTACCATCTAATTATGATCCAGATGAAGCTCATTTTCTGCACAAAAGGCACAAAAGTTAGTTCAACAGAGTCTGAGGGCCTCGTTGTCACATAGTAAACATGCAGTTAGAGTTAACAAGAACTCCAGCTGGCTTATTTGTGTTTATGGCTGTTGAGTTACACCATACATCGGCCTCACCTTTGCATCTGTGTCTTGCATTGCTCTATTTCTAGTTTTAATTCATGATTTTAATTGATATCCTCCTTCGACTGTGTATTTTATTACGGTTATTATGTGTTTGTCCTAAAGCACTTTTAAACACTGGTTAATACTTAACAAATAAACTTTATTATCATTATTATGGAAGGGCTAAAGGAAACACAGACTTCCATTCAGAAATGGGAAACAAGTCCAGTGTTTTCTTGACCCATCTATCCACCCAGACCTCCGCTTTCCATTAACTTTGAGCTGCTGGATCACTGTTTTATTGGACACCTGTATATGGTGACTTTCTAATGTGAAAATTTAGTCCATGACTGTTTTGGTGTAAATCCTGCAGTAAAGTAAAACATTTTCTGGTCATAAATTCACACCTTTTTTTCTATTTTAAACTTACTTTTATTTCTTCTTTCTTTACTTGACGGTGAATTGGACAAAATAGTCCCACTGATGGCGTCAAAGTGGGCTCAGGTCGATTGTGATTAATGGGCTTTTGTATAATTTTTAGACATTATATTTTGTCCAAGCAAGAAAACTTTTGTTTTCCAAGCACTTGAGAATAGTTAATCTATATCTCAGTCACCAAATCATCATTCATCTTTAAATAAATGCACTTTTTATGTACGCATACACCTGATTTTGTACAGAGATCACTTTTTCTGTTCTATTAATTTTTTAAAATTGCAGAGTTTCTATTGAAAATCTGCACAGGAAACCAGAGTAGGACATTATCTGAGTTGATCTATAGTAAAATGCATAATTTTTAGGCTTATTTTGATGATGCGTGATGCTGCTTATCTGTTTACAGCAGTTGCACCAATGCTTCAAGAATTAATTTCTCTCTGATTTATCGATACGTTCACGCAGACATGCCTTATTGGCCCATTTTAGACTTCCTGTTTTCGTACTTCCACGTCTCCACCTTCAACCATTAATTACAGAAATCGGCTTCCACCTGCCCTGGGTGTGAGGATTTGATTTCTGACAAAATGTCTGCTCAGGGATTATGTGGGATTTGATATGAGCAGTGACACAGAAGTTCTAATGCTTCTGAAAGATTTCTTGTGACAATCCCTCCCATGATAAGCTATACTGTCGATGTCTACCTGTTATTTGCTCTGTTCAGTGTCTGTTGGTGGAAACATGAAGTGCAGTGTGTGTTCTGCCTTTAATATCTGCTCTCTCTCTCTCTCCCTCCCTTTGTCTCTCTCTCTTTTGTTCTTCACAGTAACTCCTGGGTTCTTCTCACATCACAAAAAGCCTCAGTCAAATCCCCAGACAACACAAGAAAAAAAAGGGAATAACATCTGTTTATCTGCATATTTCTATGTTCAAAAAACAAGAGGAAAAAACACAGAGATCGACGGAGGACACGGAGCGTCTCAGAGGATGCGGAATTAGAAAGAACAAATTGTCACTGGAGGACCAAAGGGAAAGTAGAGCTTTTCTCACAGATCCACCAGTGTGGAGTCACCTCACCTGTACCTTCGGATTAAAGAGCAGGGTCATGTCCCAGTTGCCATGCGCATCGCCACGCTGACCTGCCTTCCCGGCCCTTCCCCCTTCCTCTTTCTATTGGCCCAGCTGCTACTGCGGCTCCTCCTCCCTGGGCCGGAGTTAGTGGGAGCCGCCTCCTCCTGCCCCTCCCTGTGCACCTGCTCCAACCAGGCCAGCCGAGTCATCTGCACCAGACAGAACCTGGAGGAGGTGCCCGAAAGCATATCCGTCAACACACGATACCTCAACCTGCAGGAGAACTCGATACAGGTAAATATTAGCCGGAGGAAGTCGCCTGTCAGGTCGCATCCTGTCATGTCAGTGTGGATTTGAAGTGTGCATTTCATACAGGACAAGCACGACAAAATGTTTTGTATACAAATATGGCACACACACACACACACACACACACTTAGGGGTTATATAAATGTCTAGATGACAACGAAATCCATCTTCCACGAGCTAAAAAGAAACACATTCATCCTATTTCTTTCTGTAAGTTGCATCATGATGCGTTATGTAATTTAACGCTTGTCTGAAAAACTTATTGATTTCTTTCGACTGCTGGTTGTTTTTCACGTAATAGTGATCGACTGGGGGTCATGGTTCACTCTCGTTTTCATTTACAACCACTGCACAGCATAAATCACACCGAGAAAACACACGTTCTGTCATTTTAAACATGTCAGCGTCTGTGATTTTCAAGGTTCCTTTCCAGCACATGGCCTATTGACACAGCTTAATAAAATTATGGGTTTCTTCAGTTATAATTGTAACTGTTTGTATTGATTAAAGAGACGCATCTAGTGCAGCAGATGGAGGATTTTCTTCTCAGAATGTACACATACTGTATACAAATCAATTCACTCACTGGCGTTAGCATTTTTGTGTCTTTAAAACTTGCATTTTTCCCCCCATTATCAGAGGGAATATTTGCCTTTGCAGACAGCTGTGGATGTTCAGATTAACTTGTTGATACAGGTTTTCCCTCAGAAACTCTAGTTCTAAGAAAAGACAAGGGAAAAAAAGCAGTTATAATGCCAGAAAAAGGCACTTCTGATCTGAGGGAATGTTTTATGAATTGAAAGCAAGGCATATTTCCATGACACCGTATTGCCTTTTGTATGCATTACCAATTTATCTAGCGTCCCTAGACAGTGTTTGTGGCTTTACAGCTGCAAGGGAAGATCATTTAACCACAGACCATCGATACAAAGCACACCAGTCTCTACATTTATAAGCAGGGTGGGCTGATTTTACAGTTTGCAGCAGCGTTTGACGTAATTGGATGCATCTTCATGTTGCTGACAGTGCTTTGTTCTGTTGTGGTTTTAAAATTCATTTCCACTACATTTTGTCTGCTCTAATGAAAAGCAACGAATACCCTAAACATTGTTAAAACAGTCTCTTCTAATGTCAAAGCGCTAACACGTTGGACAGAGCAGCCTGATATCATCTATTCCTCGGAGAAAACATCCTATTAAACATTATGTGGTGTTAACAGAGCATAAATGGGACATCACGCCTCTTGATTTGGTGTGTGAGGTTTTAAAGAGATGCTGTTAACGTGGAAGATGAAAAAAATAAAGAAGTAATAACATTATTTGTTTCGTTTTTAGCCTACAAATTCCGATTCGGTTTGTTGTATCCTGCAGCCCCACTTGAAATGATTAAAAATCTAAAAATGTTTTAACACCTGAAGGCATCCTAGATTCTCTGGCTTATTTTTTCCTCCACTGAGTACCCTGAGAGTAAAGCCTTGACAGCTCCCACCCCCTCTTAACATCCTCACCCCTCCCTCTTTCCTCTCTCTCTCGCTCTCCCCCTCTTTGCCTATCAACTCCCCCCTCTCTCTCCCCCTGCTCCTGCTCTACATACAGAAGAGGCAATGGCCTGACTCCAGGAGTCTCTGTGTGTCTCACAGAGGGCTTTGGCCACACATATCTCAAACAGTCAGAGATTTAAGGGGCTTTTAGTCGCGCTCGCTAGCTGTGTGTCTTTGACTTCTCGCCAAATGAGCTCCAGTTGGACCACACCAATGCTAGTGTGCCGTCCAGGGCCCGTGGCACCCATGTTCTTCAAGAAAAACGCCTCCTTCGCTTGCTCAATTTGCGAAACAGTTCAAATAGCAGACAGAATGTTTAAAAATGTATTAATTTAGTTTCATAGTTTTGTCTTCTGTAGTGACACTTCATGTGAATGGTCCAACACTGATAATCAGCTTATTAGCGAGGGATTATAATGTGCCAGTAGGAAGCCCCCACGGAAACAACGGTGTGAAAAGCACTTCAGTGTCTGAAACAAGGTCAGGGTTAGGAAAAGTCTGGGTTCAGTTTACCACAGTGCTCAGAGAAAAGGTCAAGTGTAACGCTTTCTTTCTGGAACGTGTTAATGTGTTAAAAATTAGCATTTAACTACAAATGAGGTGTGACCATTTTTTTAATCATTTTTCCCTCAGTACAAGTTGTGTGTTCGTACAGTAGGCTGAGGATCGAATTCTTTATTCTGGTCATCGAGTGTTTTTAGTGGTGAAATTAAATGTGAGAGCGATCTTCAAAACCAGATACCTGTGCTCCTGTGCGGGTCAGGGCTATTGATTTGGGCTTTACTGTACCAACACTTTTTACAACCTCTAATCGTGGATCAGCACAGTCGCTGTAAGTCTCTGTCCATCACGCCAAGCACATTGTTTCATCAGCAACATGGAAAGTCCAACATGGAGGCCAGGGTGACCCTTAGCTGTCAGGGAGAGTCTGTCTGAAAAGCAGACAGCAGCAATAGTCAGTGGAGTGGAAGGGTCAGCTGTTACCATAATGAGCAGAGAAATGAATTATTTATATTTACTTGTAGCCATATTTGTGCCTTTGAATCATTCATTGACAGTGTTCTGTTGCTTATTTACATTGATTCATAATGTATTGTGAATCATATCATCTCTGCATTCTAAAAGTGATATGTCAGTATTACAACTGCATATCTGTTAAGGTTATATGCCATTCAGTGTGTTATGATAAATCAAAAATCAAAGTGAATAAAGATTGTACTTTTGTGGAAGTTGTGTGATAAATAAAAATGCATGACAGAGAAATTAATATTTTATGTTCTGAGTTTGTTATGTCTCCCGTAAAAAGTTGCTGATATTTATCCAAAAGCTTCCATTGTCAGATAACCACACAGCTGTTAGTCTGCAATCACGCTTCATATTGTACAGTAATGGAATCATTTTTTGTTTTTCCTTTCAGGTCATCAAGTCAGACACTTTCAAGCATTTGAGGCACCTTGAAATCCTCCAACTCTCCAAGAATCAGATACGTCAGATTGAAGTCGGAGCGTTCAATGGCCTCCCCAACCTCAACACGCTGGAGCTCTTTGACAACCGCCTCACACTGGTGCCATCACATGCCTTCGAGTACCTCAGCAAGCTGCGGGAGCTGTGGCTGCGCAACAACCCCATTGAGACTCTGCCCGGCTATGCCTTCCACCGTGTGCCCTCGCTACGTCGCCTGGACCTGGGTGAGCTCAAGAAGTTGGATTTCATCTCTGATGCAGCCTTTGTGGGCCTCGTCAATCTGCGGTACCTGAACCTGGGCATGTGTGGGCTGAAAGACATTCCCAAACTGACAGCCCTGGTGCGTTTGGAGGAACTGGAGCTGTCAGGGAACCGGTTGGAGATTATCCGTCCCGGCTCCTTCCAGGGCCTCGTGTCTCTTCGCAAGCTGTGGCTAATGCACTCACAGGTGTCCGTCATCGAGCGCAACGCCTTTGATGACCTGAAAAACCTGGAAGAGCTCAACCTGTCCCATAATTCCCTGCACTCCCTGCCCCATGACCTCTTCACGCCCCTTCACCAGCTGGAGAGGGTTCACCTCAACCACAACCCCTGGGTCTGCAACTGTGATGTGCTTTGGCTTAGTTGGTGGTTGAAGGAGACGGTGCCCAGCAACACCACCTGCTGTGCCCGCTGCCACGCTCCGCCATTCTTAAAAGGCAAATACATTGGAGAGCTTGACCAGAGCCACTTCACCTGCTACGCTCCTGTCATTGTGGAGCCACCTACAGACCTCAATGTCACGGAGGGCATGGCTGCTGAGCTCAAGTGTCGCACAAGCACGTCCACAACATCTGTCAACTGGATCACTCCTAATGGCACTCTAATGACCCACGGCTCTTACCGGGTGAGGATATCCGTCCTGCATGATGGCACACTCAACTTTACGAATGTCACCCTGCGAGACACAGGCCAGTACACCTGCATGGTCACCAATGCTGCTGGCAATACCACGGCGACTGCTGTCCTCAACGTTACTGCTGCTGATGCCAGTGTCAACTACACCTACTTTACAACAGTTACTGTGGAAACGGTGGAGACTGGAGGAGGTAACGATTATGCATTGGTTGCCATCAATGAGACCTTCATCCATGTTCGCCCTGGCCCAACTCCCTCTGACCTGTGGCCAGATGGTGTTCCTACTACAGACTCCTCTCTGTCTCCCAGCTGGTCCTCCTCGTCTCCCCACACCACTCGACCCACCTTCACTGTGCCAATCACCCTACCAGGCCTCACGGGCCTGGACGATGTGATGAAGACCACCAAGATCATCATTGGCTGCTTCGTAGCCATTACCTTCATGGCAGCGGTGATGCTGGTGGTGTTCTACAAGTTGAGGAAGCAGCACCAGCTGCACAAACACCACGGCCCCGCTCGCGCCATCGAGATCATTAATGTGGAGGACGAGCTGGGCGCTGGGGCCAGCGGTCGGGGCAGCGGCATTTCAGGAGGCTCCACAGTGACGCAGAGTGGAAGCAGTGGAATTGGAGGCGGCCAGAGCCTCAGGCTGCACCACCCAGAGATAGTCAACCTGCCCAACCTGGCCCGGTCGGAGCACCTCAACCACTACTACAAAACCCATCACTTCAACAACAACATGATGGGCCTGGGCATGGGCACGGGCCTCAACAACAACAACAACCCCTCGCCGTGCTCTCAGTCACAAAACATATCCTGTTCCCAGGTTCCAGCCTCTACCATTGGGGGAACACCCACGGGTGGAACCTTGCCCTCCCCTGTGCCCCTGCCCCAGCTGGGTCTCCACAGTTCTCTGAAAGGCCTAATGGGGAAAGGCCAGAATGAGCCGCTACTTTTTAAGAGCGGCTCAAAGGAAAATGTGCAAGAGACTCAAATCTGAGTAAAAGTGAGGGTAGAAGTATGAGGTAAGACGAAAGGGATGCTGAATAGAGACAGTGATACAGAAAGCACCTGTGAAGCCAAGTATATGAGACTGATTGTAGCCAACTGTCCTCATGGACAGACTTCAGAAAAGATGAAGTTTCACATAGTCGCTGCTTTGTGTTGTCAATCTGTTGACAGAGAGAAGCAGATAGGAAGAGTGAAGGAGACAGTATCTGATCAGCGCTAGTTCCACCAATAGCATCTGCACATGCTTTTAAACTAAATCAGACACAAACATTAAAATTAATCATTAATCTGTGCAACCTGCTATAGTCTTTGCCAAAGTCCAACATCAAGCCAACTGTTTTCACACAGTGGACAGCAATGAACAATGCGCAGTGAGCCTCTCTAGGTTTTATACAGATTGCTTCGTATATTTCCAGACACATTCAGTGTATATATTTGGAGGAGACATAATATTGGCCATTGGAACATGTTGTCAGATTGGTGTTTGGCAGAGGCGCAGAATAACAAACAAAGATTTGGGAGAGCGTTTCGGTCCCAGGTTTCCAGGAAGCACTAAAACACAGAGAGAGCAAAATTAGAGCAGTGCAGCGATACTGTCCGGAACACAAGTATCAGACTAGTTCTTAGCAGGGAGACAGAACAACAACAATAGTTTTTTTTCACTCTCACTTTCTCACCTTTTTTCCCTTTCACACTTTACTGGCTACTGTCTTCTTTGGAGGAGGAGGAGGAAAGAAACAGAGTGGGTGATCATGGGAGAAGAAAAACTCCTGCGGCATAAAGGACAAAGAGAGATACTAAAACGGACTGAACGTACATATTATATATACCGTAAATATATTTTCATTCAAAGAAATAAATTATAAAGAATCTTTATCAAGCTTCGGACTGAAAACTACAACGTCTGAAGAATATATTAAAAAAACACACAGCTGTTCGAGTGGCCCTTCCTTTTACGACTTTTCTCAACTTGGAACACAATGGCCACTCCGACTGTGCTGCATAAGGACACATGTGGGAGAGCGGCGTCCGTTGAGAAGGAGCTAAAAACAAAAACTTGGCAAAGTGTTTGAGTGAATTTATTTTGGTCTGGACTTTTTTGTAGCCACAAAAAGTGTTTTACCCCTCTCCTGTCGCATTCACATAAACAGGGTCGCCGGAGAAAGGAGATCTTTATGCTCCACAGCAAAAACATGACACAGCTCTTCATCATTTGGTATACAGAACAGCTACAGTGTTAATAATAATGATCATAATGGTAATAATGATAATCAGCTTTAGCTTTAGTTGTCATTCAATGATTAGCACATTAAATGATCAACAATATGTTTTACTGTAAATATGACTGAAATGATGCCCATGCTAATTTAGCATGCACTCCAAAAGCTCCTCCAGATTTGCTCGAACACGGGGTTTCAGCGCATAATTTAAGATCTATCACAATGATATGACATATTATTGTTATCGTGTTATCATTATTATCATTCATATGACTATTATTATTACTACCTGTGCCTACAAATAACTGGGAAGTACTTTTTTTCATTTGTATATGACACTGAAGTTGTTTGTGACTGATCCTGTCGGCTAATGAACAGCAGTGGGACGGACTCGGCGCGCCACTAAGTGAACTCCACATTCATCAGCAGGAAATAACCCGGCCTTCAAAATGGCTTCCTCAGTCCAGCCCTCACTGACTCCTCTGCTCTGATGTCTCAAGCAGTCAGGAACCCTCATATTATCGCGCATTAAAGACCGGACATGAACCTTTGACGGAGACTGCACCTTTGCAGAGGATTATTTCACAACTGTATCTCAGTGTTATCGTGTATGAGTGGATTTCATGGCAGCAGGGAGCTAAATGGACGACAGGCATTGCCAAGCATTTTTAAAGGTAAGCGATGCTCGTTCAGTGAAGAAGACGGTGGCATACAGTACAGTATACAGTGGTGGGTGAATTTTTTCTAAAGAAAAAGGACTATTAAATGAAAAAATATAGAACCTTATAGATCTCTTTTAAAAAACAAAACTATTATGATAAGTGTTTTTCATTTTGGGTTTTTATCTAGTTTGATTATTTTCCGTTTTTTTAAATCAAGTGTTATCTTTATTGTAATATTGTTATTGTTATTATAATTAGCTAATTACACTGGTTATAATTATGAGAGATGTTCTGTTAGCAGAGGTCACTTTGAAAATTAAAAAAAACCTGGCACATAAAATGGCAGTTCAAGTCTGTGAAATTTGGTGGCTATTTTTTTGTTATTTTTGTTTCATTCTGTTACGATCAAACTTTAATTGTAGTATCACTGTTTGTATCCCTTTGGCTCTTCTTGAGATGAGACATAGCGAATGTGAAATGGTCAGCACTGGGTCCTTTTTTTTCTGCACAGGGGGACAGGAAAGGCCCTGCTCTGGTTTACAAGCTCACTCACGCTCGCTCTGTACTTTCGTGAATGTCATCACCATCACAGTGCTCAGATTGCGCTATGTCAACACCTCGTTGTCATGACTACACACTCAGACTAATGCGCCAAGCGAGCGTCACCATCGGCGCCCCGTTGCCCCTTGTCAGTCACGTTCCTTTGAGGTGCCATATCTCAACGAGCCGGCCAGTGTTCCTTCAGTGGTAGCAAATCAACCTGAGCATTGTACCCGTGTCCTCACATAAAACTCCCCCCCCTCCTCCCCCAACCCTCAGCATCCTGCCATCAGGTTTCCCTGGCAACTGTTGCCGCTGCGACAGCCCTTATCACAGTGTCTTGATTTGGGTTTCGAATGCTAAACAGACGAGAGAGGACAGTATAGAATTCATCCATGTTTGCCAGCTTTTCGTCAGCTGATTCTCCCCCCAGTGCTGTTCCTCGTTAATGTGTTTGATTTGTTTACACCAGAAACCATTTTTCTCACACCACCGACTTTCTGCCAGTGAATCATATGATTTACATGCCACTACCCTCTGTGTGTTTAATTTGCATTGGCCCCACACCATTGCTAAACACATTAATGCACCCTACACTTGTGATTAACACTCATACCCTGCATCAGTCATTAACATATTCCTTTCCCAGCACAAGGGATCCATATTCCCCTCACAAGTTATTTACATATTCATCTGCCTCTGTGTGTGCAAATAAGAGAGAAATTATCATGTGGGCACGCTTGTGGGTAAGAGTGAAGTGTGCGTCAGTTTTGTGTACATCATTGGCTGAAAGCAAGGACTGTTAAAAAAAGATATTTACCCCTAATTCCTCAGATACCGCATGCCCTGCCTGTCGCCTGTAGTAGCTCCATCACTTTGGAAAGCATTGTGTAGCCCCTATAGCTCCTGTGAAGTGGCACAAACCAGAGGCCATGTTATTGAGGCTTGGTGTTAGAGAGAGCAGCAGTTGAGCTGGAGACACACAGTCACAGTGCTGCAGTGTCTGAGTCACAGAGCACTGAACACACTCCTAACAATCTAATGGAAATGCTGTGTTTACTGTGCAGGAAGGGACCCGCTCATTCACCCATTCAGGGAATAGGTGAAAAACACCAGAACATGGGTGTGTGTGTGTCTGTGTGTGTGTGTGTGTGTGTTTGGGTGTTTTATTGCGTGTGCAGCTCTGGATTATAAAATGCCCGTTTGTACTGTTGTATAAGGCAAAGAAATCAGGACATCTGAAGCGATTCGCTGTTTATGGCAAAAGATGTTACACCATTGTTGATGCAACTGTGCTCAGTGTGTGTGCGTGTGTGTGTGTGTGTGTGTGCGTGTTCAGGTGGGCTTACGCTCGCTCGGTTGTATAAGGAGGGGAAGAGGGAGGAGGGGCGGTCAGACCTCCATTTTAAATCCCCAGTTTAAACCAGCTCTGTCTGTCTCCCTCTGCTTCAGGCTACTTTTATGATCCTCTCACTGACACTTAAAGTAAAAACTGGATTTTTTTTTTTTTCGCTTAAGCAGCTCTCTCCCTCCTCTCTCTCTTTCTCTGCATACTAGGATAAACCCAACTGATGAAAAGTCTGTTCAATCAGGCCAACCTCTGCTTTCAACAGAACATCCCGAGCCTCTTTTAGCTCTGTCAATCTGCCACCCAGGGGTCAGGGGTCAAGCCTAGTGGCAGCTTTTGTTTACCTCACGTCTTTAGCCCGCTAATCAAGGTTAGCATTCTGGATTGTGCCATTTATTTTTATTGTTTTGCCCCAGCTCGGCGATATAAGAGAATAACACCTGTTGGCAAAGCTTAAGTGATTTTTAATGTGCATTTTCAGAGGGCTGTATTTGTGGTTAATCGCCTTGACGGTGATGCGACTTTTAGTCATAATCGTAATGATGCACATGAAACTATTTGGGGCTGCTCGCTTACGGTGGGTGAGGTTTGTGTAATCGCAGATATGAGGGCACTCCGGGTTCAGTCTGCTGCTTGCTGTGTGGCCGGCAGTGCTGAAGAAACTGCGGCCATATTCGAGCCGGCCCCCGAGGGCGAGACTGCACACATGTTAACCTCAGCGCTACAAGCTCTAAGTGAGCTCCACGCAGCTTAATTTCTTTTCTGTCACCCTCCTTTTAAAAATAGCGGTGAAGCGACAGCAGAGGTCAATGCATTATTGATACACATGGTGTCAATGATGCATGTGCTTAGGCACCGGTGCTAATTTCCTCCACATTGCAGAGGCCAAAAGCATCAAACTGACTGTAATTTATACGTATGGTTACTGCTGTTATTTTTCACGCGGCCATCAAGATGGTCCAGGAGAGCCAGACGCTGCCTCCTCACATGATGGCTGCTGTGTTATTGTGATAAGTGCAGCAGTGTTTTGTGTGCCACTGTGTCACGGAGCTTCCCCCCTGCCCAGCAGCAGCAGCAGCAGCCTCACTGTGCTCCGCTATGCCTCAGCTGTGGGATGTTTGGCAGTCAGGGGTTGGTTTCATCACCATCACACTGGTCTAAGGCCGATTTGATGGCACCAGTTTTTCAGATGTCCGGGTCATTCTGTTCAGTCACATTATGAGAGGATATTTTATTTTTTTTGTCACTGCGATGCTTCTTCTGCTGGAGCCTGAGATTAAATGTGCACAGACATTTCTCTGTGTCATCACTGTGAAAACCCTGCCCTGCGGCCAGACCACACCAGTGTATGTAAGACTCACACATGCGTGTTCGCTCCCTGACACCGGCTGACTGAGTGATTTATCGATTGAGCTGGAGCTTTCTTAAACAATTTGCATCGGCAGTTAATGCAAACCTCTCAACCGCTGCCATGTGTGCTTTACACCCTGTGAAGGTGTCCTTAATTTGAGAATGGCCGGCGCATTAGCATATGGCTTATTTCCTTGTTGCCTTGGAAACTGTGTGGCTGGTTGGTCACAAGATGTCCATTTCGGTCGTCTCGTGAGCTGTGAGCCACATGGAGTCGGAGAGGGCTGTCAGCGTGTGTGGTCTGTGACGTGAGAGTGATGAGCGGTGTTTCATCCCAGATGACTATCTCCTCTGTGTCACTCTGCTGTGGGTCAGAAGGCCTCAGAGCTGCAGCACAGAAGCAAGCTGAGAAAAATTCACTGAAGTCGCTGAAATAGTAAAATGGGACACGCTCACAGCCCATGTAATTGTAAAGCACCGATTAATGGGAATAGTAAAGCTGGAGCACTGCTCAACACAGAGCTTCTCATGAATGCTTTATGAAGCAGAATATCATTATTGTCATGTGAAAATCTCGTAAGTCCAATTTTGAACATCAGTGGAGTTTTGTATTTGCACGACTTTGAGACTCTGCAGCCCTTTTGTGCCGGTGAAACCCTTTCAGAACTCCATGGGGTAAACTATAAAAACATCTTGGTGTGACAAGTTCAAAAGCAGCCTGCTTTTCTTAGATCTTGAAAGGCTGACATTTGGGGCTGCGCAAGGTTTTTCACCCGACAGCGACCATATTGCGCTTTCAAATGCGGATTTGTGTTTTGAGAACAATCTGGGATGTTGCGGCCCGTGTTGGGATTTGGAAACGTACTTCTGGAGCGACTTCATGCCCCGGAGCGCTGTAGAAAACTCCCCTCCAGTTTTGTGATGTGTGCGGACTCGGGGACTTGTATTGGAATGTCCTGACTATTAAAGAATGTGCTGACCCAGCAGCTGTGAGGCTCTCAGCGGACTGGCTCACAGTTAAGTTTCCAAACACACATTCCAGGCCATCCACAGCCATCCGGCTTCCAGATTTACTGTTTATGGGTACCTTGGCTCAGCATCATAATCATACTCTGCTGTGTCTGATGTTTGTTTGAAGCTAGGCAGGGGCCATAGAGCACATTTTACGCTTTGAAGTGTAAATTCAGGTCTGGTTGGAGCACCTTATGGAGCGTAGTGAAGAGATAGCGACAGCCATATGTATATAAGCTGCTGGTTTGATAATACAGCTGTCTAGCCGTTATCTGTCTACTGAGGTGGCAGAAGCCCAGAGGACATGAGGTCAAAACCCTCGCCGGACGTCAGCTGTGAGGGTCAGGAGTTGTCGGGTCTCTGAAAGGTGAAACTAGAGCAGAAGTCAGCTCTGACCCAGATAAGCCTCCCCAGCTGAGCTTTGAGTCCGACCTGCAGCATCCTCAGTGTAAGAAGTTTTAAAAAAAAGAAGCAGGAAACGGTTGTAAACAGTCATCAATATGAAAGATACTTTTACTGGAGATATTGATTTTTCTTTACCCTTTTTTGTCTCCACCCCCACATGTCAGCCAGTGAGGCATGCTGCTTTTCTCATTGGTGCTGATTTATTTATCCCGTCTGGCCCTCGGTACCCTCATTTCACGTCTGCTCTCATCCCAGCTCATCGTCTATGTGACGCTAACCTTATCATTTTTACCCCTAATTCTCGTGAACGGCTGCGAGCGACATTCTGACGGTGCCCTCCGCTGTGCTCGAGCTGTTTCTGTGCGGCCCGACATGGCTGTGCCACATTTACAGGGCACCAGAGCCAGCTTACCACGCAACAGCTTCTGTCGCCTCAGGCTTGCCCATCCTCTGAGCCCAAAGGAAATAGAGTGACAAGGGAGGACAGGGCAGACAGAAATAGAGAAAGAGAAAGGACAGATAGACTGAGAAGAGACGAGGATGACAGGAGGAATGAAAGATGACACTGAGAGACATCCTGTCACTCCATATCTGTGTAGGCCTTTACTCTACATGAGCGTTTGCATGTGTGTGTGTGCATGAATGCAACGTGGGACTCGCTACAGAGGCTTGTGTAATGTCTGCATGAGTGGCGTAAGAATGCATATTTATGCATACGTCCGAGTGGGTTGCGTGTGTGTGCACTGGAGTGGCGTCCCTGTTTGTGTATCTGTGTGCGGCAGAGATAAAGACATGAAGGAGGAAGGGCCGCCGCGGTGCTTATATGTCACCAAGCGCCAGAGGGGAAATGACTCCTCTCTGTCCCCGACCCAGGGGAGGCAGAGGAGGAGCACGGCTGACTTCTCCTGCTTCTCTGCCTTTTTTCTCACCCTCTCCTTCAGATATGTAGCTAAAGCCTCAGTCACGGCCTCTCCCTCTCTGAGTCACACACACATGCATACATACATACGCTGGCTTGCTCTCAGGAGTACGTCTTGCATTACCCCCCCCCTTTTTTTTCCTCCTCTCATCCCCTTAACCCTCCTGTTCTCCTCCTCCTCCTCCTCCTCCGCTCTTCTCTATCTACCTCATGCTTCCTGTTTCACCCCTCCCACCTTCCCCTTTTGCCATTTTTCACCCCCCCCCAACCCCCTGCAGCTCGATGTCAAGTCGTGATTCTGTATTAACCCCTTGATCCACACAAACACGCTCCCGTTAGCCCCCTCTGCACCACTCCGATCCTCTCTCAGGAAAATGGAAAACAAACTCACAACAAACCAAGGCTTCTGATATTTCCTTCCCTCTGTTCAATTAAACATGGCCTCCATCTGCTTCTTTGTTTCGCTTCAGCTTTTCTTCTGCAATATTGACTATGGTTGTTCTTGTGATTGTTTCTTAAGACTGTGTTTTAACCTGTTATAATCACAGATGTGCGTATTAACACTGGAGGAACATGTCATAGGGGTGTGTGTCTGTGTGTGTGTGGCAGGAAGTGAGTGTGTGTGTGTGTGTGTGTGTGGAGGAGGGTGGATTTGTTCTGCTTCAAGGTTCTGTGCCAAATCTTTTTCAGAACATTCAATCTCTGTTCATGTGCCATACTGAGAAATTTATGAAATAAAAATAACGTTTTTTCACAAATTTCAAAGTGAGATTGTGTTGCTTATTTTTCGACTGTAGGTCTATTAGCTGAGATCACTGAGACAGAAAACAAGTGGGGGACCGTGTGTGTGCAGCGTCACTAGAGCACAACTGCAACAAACCTCGTCTCTGCAGGTTGTTTTGCCTTCCGCGTGTGTGTGAATGAATTTTTCGTGCATTCTTGACGTGCGCACTCTTCCACATCGCTGTTATTTTCCCGGTTTCTTCTTCTTCTTCCTCCTTCAGTCAGCATCAGTTTTTTTTTCCTCTTTTTTTTTTTTTCTCGGTGTTGCCGCAGCAGTGTTGCAGAGAGTGTGTGTGCGAGCGTTTCGAAGGCATTGTGTCAGTGTGTTAAAGCTGATTTGACACTGAGGCTGTGGACCGGCTGGCTGCAGGGTGTGTATCGTGACCCGAGCCGCTGACCTACACCTGCGCCCCACGTCTACCCGTATGTGTGTGTGTGTCTCTGTGTTCACGTGGGTGCATGTCTGCGTGTGTTGTTCGTGGGATGCTGTTTAGCCTGCGGTGAACACTTAGCTCGTGCAGGCTGGGGGTTTGCCAAGAGGTCAGCTTCTCAATGCTCCTGACTCAGGGTTACAATTATTGGCTTACCATGTTTGTGTGTATTTATATGTGTGTGCAGGACAGACATGTTGGGGTGTGTTATAGCGCTGATGCCCTCCGTCTTAACTCTGATCCGTCTGTAACATTTGAGGAATAAATTGTTTCATTAAACTATTTTAAAATCTCAGCCGCAGCGGTTAACTGCCTGTCGATCAACAACAAAGGCGCCGAGCCTCGGAAAGTTTTAGATGTTATTTCAGTGAAATGCCTTTCCAAATCTGTCACTGAACTTTGCTGCAAACCTGAGCACCACTGCTGAGAGAAAACTCATATACTGTGTGTGTGTAAACGCCCTCACAAGGAGAACGCAGCGCCCTTACTGGGGCAGTGTACTGATGTATTAATGTTGAAATGTGGTCTGTAATGTAGCAGAATCAATGAGATGGCGGTTAGATCTGACACTTGATTGGCCTTGAATGTTGTGAGTCTTTAATTTCAGCAAATGATAGCATCTCAGCATGTCAACATTTTCTAATTAGCATGAACTACAGTACTGGTGAGGCTGATCAGAATATCACTCAATTTGCAGGTGCTTGGTCAAAAATTCAACTCTTACATTATGATGCAACTAAACTGCATTCTTAGTTCCAGTTTTAGGGAAACATATTTTCGGACAAATTTGTTAGTGACGCAGCCCATCTTATTGTTGCTCGTTTTGGAGCAGTGGCGGCGCAACGGGTTAAGCCCTCAAACCCCCACTGCGGCCACTGTTGGGCCCCTGAGCAAGGCTTTTAACCCCTGGGTGCTGCACCGTGGCAGCCCTCTGCTCCCAATACCCTGTGTGTGTGGGGTGGGTTAAATACAGAATTGAATTTCCCTATAGGGATTAATAAACAGTAAGTTATTAATTATTATTATTATTTTAAGCCAGCCATTTATACATTAGATAGGACGGGGCTTGACACCCTTGTACCCTAGAAAATACCCTTCAAACAGGAGTGTGTTTTAAGCAAACTGTGCTATTTTCCTAAATATAACGAAGTAGTTTCGGTGCCTAAACTTAAGATAAGATCTGATAAAACTGTAATCATCCCAGAGTAAGTTCTTTTGCCAGATATTGCTCAGAAAACAAAATTAGATACCAAGAGAAATGCAGTGACTAATAGAAAAACAATGGACATAAGTAAGAAACAAGAATAAGCACACAAAAACAAGACTGGAACTGAAAACCTATTAAATTACACTGGCAAACGATGTTGAGGTGGTTGAGTAATATCACATATTATTAAATAGATATTGCACAAGAAATCAAAAAACTGCACGTGAACATTAAATGTTACACATGATATTGAACGTGATGTCGCATAAACTATTTGATAGATTCAGATTTGAGGGTCCTGTGTTTCAGCTTCCTGCAGAAAGGGGAGGAACTTAACCAAACAATAAGTGAGAACTGAACTTGAGTCTCGGAGTGATGGTTCCACACAGGACACCCTCCTCCGTCCTAATTACTCCGACTTTGTGGCTCTCTCAAACTCACAGCTTTTCCTTCTAGATCACAGATTTGCCTTTCAGTGAAAACAAACCTTTGTTTCAAAACGAATTCAGGTTTCCTACAAAATGTAAATTAAAGTGCAATTTTAGTTGTATAGGAACGTAACTTGAGCGAGACCGTGCTGCATAAATTCAAACATGGGATAAAATGAAAATTTACCCAAATGATGGTGCTGAATCAGAATCAGATGATCCCTGAGGTTGTCACAGTTCATTCTGAGGCGTAAATTGTGCAAAAATTAAATGGCAACACATCCCATAGTCGTTAAGGCATTATGCTAAAGACCTCCCTCCTGTGAAAATTAAGTTGTTGTTTTTTTTTGCCTTGTTAACTGTCTATGAGGTATTTTTTATATGCTGGAGGATAAATCATGAGCAAAATAAGCAGCCGACACCATGGCTGAGCATTTCCATTTTGAAACTGTAGTGTATCGATGACAGTCTCACAAACACAGATTCAGAATTCAGGTGTTTCATACATAACAAATCTAAGGAACCAATTCTGATATATTGCAGGTTTCTGTATCATTGTTCTTCAGAATCAGGGTCCAGCTCAGACGTGTATGGCTGAGTTAGTCCGGTATTGAAGCACAGAGTAGTTTGAACAGAGTCGTAGGTGAGCTGGTGTGCTCAAGCTGCAGCAAAAGGTGGAAAAGTGTTTGGAGAAGGAGGCAGGGGCTAAACAGATCTGTTCATTCTAGATGAAGCAGTGGAGTTGTTACATCCAAGCCATTTTTAGACAGCAAAGGATTATTTTCTTAGAAAATATTTCACTGTGAGACACAGAGAGGAGTTTTTATGGGTTAAATCAACAACCGCGGAGGGACTTTAAGACTCTGGCACTCGAGGAAAAGTCAGAAGATCACAAAAGTCATTAGGGTTCCTCCTCTGGAGACCGTAGAGGTCTGCAGCAAATTTTAATGGCAAGCGTTCAAACAGTGGTTGAGATATTTCAGTGTGGACCAAAGTGGTGGATCGACCTTCGACCGACGGGCCGACATCGCTTAGAGCCACTGACACTGTTAAGAATCTCAGTCAACCTCTTCTCATGGATTTTTTCATTTGGCATATCCAAATGCAAAAGCTTATAACAGAAGAATGACAAGGCCACAATGCATGTATGAGACTTTATTAGAAAAATAACAGCTTTTACTTTCTTCTTTTTGTCCTTTTGTTCCCTTAATTAACAATAACGACAAAACCCTAAATGCCAGAACTGTGCATTTCACCACACACCCTCTACATCTTGTCATCCACCTCTGTATGAAGCTCCAGACCTCTGGGCCTAATCTTATGGGAGCTGGAGACTTTCTGCTAAATAAATCTAAACTTGCTTAAACTGGTTGCTGGCGACCTGGTGGCTGTTAACGGAGCTCTGAAAGTGAAATGTTTTAAATGTTGTACCATTTAAATGAGTTGTGTTCATGCTAGAGAGCATATGGCATGCAATGAGAAGACTGAAGACATGACTTGAAATTACCCTTGAGGAAAAATTAAGTCAGCCTTCTCTAAAATATGCCAAAAAAGCGCATAATTTATTTTAAAAAAATCCAAGGCACGGTGATTCAGCCTTACTGTTTGCATTTAAATCTATACAGTACACAAGTTATCCTCCTTTATTATCTATTTTAACTTGCAAATTGTTGACTTTTACTACATAAACCCCCGTCTTTCCCTTTAAACAGCTTTTTATTGTAAACCAGGAGCCATTTATTCTTTTTTCAAAGCTGGTAATCTAGCAACTTAGCTTTTCCTTTTTTCATCCAAAAATTCAGTAAATTCTGTAATCAGATTATTGTAATCCAGTTACACATTATGTATTACTCCTCCAGCCTTTGTGTGGGCGAGTGCATGAGAAACAGCAGCAAAAAAAAAAAAAATGCAAACAAGCACTGTCCTCTTTTGCATGAAGTCTGTGCACAATCCATGTTGAGGCATGCAGGTTTGAAGTGCATGAGCATCATGCAATTTGAATTTCCATATCAACGAACAGTGTGACGTGTGCACGAGCTCCAGCACACGGCGGAGTTTGATCAGTGAGGAAAATGGCAAGCGCTTTTTCTACAGGAGTCATGTGTTGGAAGTTCAAAACGCTGATGCGACACCACCTCCATTCGCTTACATGCTACCAAGGGTGCAGTCCACGGTCGCGCTGAATAGATTATGCAAAACTACCTAACAATTCTCATTTTCACCTCACCGACACGAGTATCTACATGACTCAAGGGTAGAGCAGCAAGTATGTATAAGATTAGAACAGACTGCATGAAATCCAGGGCAATTTATATGTGACAAAACAGTGAGGCAGAAGCATGCAGCTCAATCGCAGGGCTCCATTTCTCTCTCAGCTCTAGTTAGGTTAAAATAGTTGTGATTGAAGGCAGAGAGGGGAAATAAAAGCTGATGGAAGGACAGGGATGGTGTTTTTTCAAAAGAAGAGGAGGGGGAAGGGAGTCCTCAGCGCCAAACAAGTTTCCGTTTTCTGCCTCCCCTTCTCATGAAAAGGCCAATTCTTGCAGTTGGCTGGAATCTAAGTGATTTCTCCCCCCTGCTTCTCCCCTTCTGGGGCCTGTCGCATGTCACTCTCCTCCTCGCTGCCATTTGTCTTTTGGTTTTCTGCTCTGGCGCTTTGTGCCGCGTTGGCGGCGGCGCGGCTACTCGGCGAGGTGAGATTCGTCTGGAGGTCAAGGCTGGCATTAGTCCTGGATGTGAAGGTCAGAGCCAGGAAAAGGTGCCTCTGTCTTCTTTAATTCGGTGTCGCGTGATGAACGGTCCGTGTCACCCATCCACAGCCCCCACCGGCTCTCCCCTCCACATCCCCACCGTCCCGCTCTGCAGTGATACAGTTGTAAAGTGTAACCTTGGAGACAGGGGCTAATCATCCATCCCACAGCCTCCCTTTTATTCCTTCTCCACCGTCTCCTCCCTTCGCCTCCCACGTCCTCTCCACCTTTTCCCTCCTCTCCGCTGCAACAGGCTACTTAGGCATTTCATTGGACTTACAGTATTTTCTCAATTATCTGCCTACCTTTTTACCTCCTCTCCGTCCCCCCCTCACCACCGCCATCCTCCCCTCCCTTTGTTTGTCCTGTGGAAGGACGTTTGTTTTCCTGTGGGGGTAGAGGGGAATCGACATCGAGAGATGAGTTATTGATTAGAAAGCAGGTTGCAGGGGAATGCGACTCAGAGTGAGAGAGAGAGAATGAAGACAGGATGACACGTACAACCTATGACACATCCTGCATACTGTATCCAGGCACCATACCCACACATGGCCATGGAGCATATGTGCAATGTGCTGCGTACACGCTGTGACATGCATGCATGATTAATGGTGACACAGTTTGTCATTGCTGTGTAAAGATTAATGTTTATCAGATTAAGATACGCGTTGTTGTCTGTGGGTGGAATCAGCAGGCTGGCAGGTGCCTGAAATACAGATTTTGCGTCACTTATAGTGCTCATTTACCGTTAATCTCAATCTTAGCCTGCTGTAGGGTGTCATCAGCGGAGGAAGGCCAAAGTTAGACTGCAGGTGATATGACTCAAACCTGCCATTTCCGCTTTCTTCACTTCTGCTATCTGCATGTTACTGTTTTTAAAAGCCATTTTGCTACAGGAAACAACAACCACAAGTCATGCTTATATGTCAAATTTGCTGTTTTAATGACAGGGCTCACCTCCTTGTGTGAAAACGTTCCACCAGAGCCAGGCATTATTTTGAGGGGCACCATCGCCGCATCCTGGGCTTAGAACCACCCAACAGGATTATGACTGATTTGAAGAAATAAGCAAAACCAAACGTATTTTTTATCCTTCTGTTCCAAAAATGACATTCCTATACAGCTTAACTCCATTCTCAATTACATTTTAAGTAAAATGTGTTTTCTCCCGGGCTGGTTTTCTTGTGACGCACTTAAATATTCTTCTAATCATATCTTTACCACTTATATTGATGCTTTACTGTTGCTCCTTTCTAGCCAACCAATCATGTTTTAAATCTTTACCCTGGTAACATAAAAGAAAAAGAAAAAGAAGCTTCAAACATTTTATGTAAGGGTCATATTTTAATCCAAAGCATGATATTTTCTAAAACCTATCTAAGCAATTTAAGTGCTTAAACCTCACCAAATAGCAAGTGAAAACAAAGTCTAACAATAATTGTCTCACAAGGGACACGAATTCCAGTCTGCTGGGTGAAATTAATGTCATGGATTTATGCCCCTCCACTATCTTTCTGCAGCGGATTTCATGACGACTACTAATTCATACTTTACCGAGGATAAAATACGTTACTTTCAAAGTTAAATGGCAGTTTAGTTATAAAGGAAGCTAATTTTTGTGGGTTGGTAGCAGAGTGAAGATGGGTGGAGTCAGACCATTCTCCATTACTGACACAGGCCCAAGGAGGCCAAAATGGGTTGATGGCCCAAATCTAGCAGCCCAGAAAACTACATCAGCCCGGGTACGTTTGCCGAACTCTTGTGAACACGGTTATGACCGATGCCACAGAATCAGCCTCCATCCGGAAGTCGACACTGAGCCAACACTACAGGCGTGGGGCTGCAATTACCTTGACTAGTATGGCACAGATAGCCAATATTCGCCTGAGTCTGGGTGCCGAGACTCAACCGACATTGCCAGAAATGGGCAGCAATCTCCCCAACAAAGCTGCCAGAATGTACCCATATTTAAGTCATATTCAATCTGTAAAAATACAAGTGATCCGTCATTCCACCAAAGCTACCCCTGACTTACCTTGAATACTGCCACACCTGGCTATGCTAGACTGCACATGACTGGATCACCCTTTCAACAAATCACCTCATTATTGACATTCACCGCGACCTCAAAATGAGCCTTTTGTGGATGACTGGATAAAAAATACTGCTCACTGATCTGTCCTTTGGTTGTTCTGTTGCTTTGTCAACCTGAAAATCATGACGTCTGTCCTGGCAGTTTGGTCGAACTTCGCCTGGATAAGATATGAGTTTGCACATAGTCCAAACTGATGTTCATGTGCTCTGTCGTAAAGATGCTTTGGGTTGACTTTCAGTTCCACTTCAACCCTCGTTCATGATTTGCTGATGGTCTGGCTCCTACCTGCCACAGTCAATCAATTCTCTGTGGGGCTTTTCTAGACTTAAAATCATGAGATTCAGACTGGCTTTGCAAGGTTATGGATGTTGGTCAACCTGAAAACAAGGTTATTTATTTCGATTCTTGAGAGGCAACACACAGGAGACACCGTTTAGCGCCTGACTGTGACCCATCTTAAACGCCCTGTTAAACACACCGTAAGATAATAAAAAGCCTGCACTCTGGGCCACATGTGCCTCACGTAGAGGAGCAGGTATGACAAAAGCAGTTTGCGGTTAGACAGAGCAGAGAATATGTCATCCCAGGAGAAGGTCAAAGAAAAAAAAAAACACACACACACACACACACAGAACACAACGAGATGTAATTTATAACAAGGATTTACCAAGGGACAATATTTCATGCACAGCTATCCATGAAGAGATGTCTATTTTTCCCCGAGAGCGAGCATATGTTCTGTCAGACACCGGTGGAAGCATCAACTTAACACCAGTCCGCCAGCCAACGTGTGTGACTGTGTGTGCATTAAAAACAGCTCTTTAAGGAGGTGGTAGAGCCTCCTCTGTGGCGCGCAGTGTTTGCAGCATGTTGACTTGCGATATGACACTATCACACGCTCCAGTCTGGGCCCCAGGAATGGGCTCACGTCCATGCGTCGGTTTCCATAGAGCTCCTCAAATCCCGACATCCAACAGGACTCTGACGAAAGGCGAGCGTTTCAGCCGGCCGGATTGCAGGCTGCTATCGTGGATAATTATCTCTGATATTCTGCATTCCAGACTAGAGCAGAACAACCGGGAGACAATCTGTACAAACAAACCCGATGCGATTATGAATGCATTACCATCCAGCAGACAGGCAATCAACACGCAATGACTTGTCGTGCAACCCTGCAGAATTAAGAGTCCTCTCAGGTTTCTTACACATTGGAGATGATTGACATGCAAACAGCAGCGTCTTGTATAGAGTAGAGTCAGCCTCGCCTCACCCCTCCCACCCTCACCCCCAACTTGCTCTTACTCTTCACTCTGTCTCCTGGTTACATAAAGGTGCTGTGTTTGTTTCCCCCAAGGTGAATTGACTGGCTCCATGGTGCACGCCGAGACGTGATCGTGCACTTGTTGTACATTTTAAAATCTATGTACTGTTGCAGGCGTGCAACCTTTGCCTGTGTGCGTGGTCACCGCTGCCACCACTCCCTTCCATCCCTGTGCTGCAGCGCTAAACGATTCAAGTAGTTGCGGTAATGACTTGAGGCAAGGAGGCAATGGTTGAGGTGAATCTCTCTCTCTCCCTCTCTCTTTCTCTCTCGGTCTCATCAGCGTCTTCAATCCATCGATTAGCCACAGAGGAGTACTGACAGGCAGCAGCCACTGCGGTCCTGCAGGATCGCTTGTGTGTGTTTGTATGTGTGTGTGTATGGGCCTGCTGCCGCGAACACCAGATAGGGATACAGACAGCAGACACGGGGGCAGAGCCTGCTGTCGTGCACACCTATGCGAAGGAGTGCACAAGCCTTATTTACTCCACTACCTGGTTTATTGAGTCAGCCCCCTCAGTCAGGCTCTGATGCAGCTGCCTGCCTGCCTCCGCCACCAGCAGGCTTTACTAGCGTTCACTGCAGTTCAACGCACAAACTTGTGCATGTGCAAGCGTTGGTGACTGCGCAGGAGGACGCCACCTCTGCACACACCGGACCTGTTTACACATGGACCTGGGGGGGGCAGCAGCAGTGGTGCCTAATGAGACAACATTATTTATAGTCCGGTGTGACAGCAGCGGCCTCACCATTAGACTGATAATGAGTCACTGGGATATTGATGGATGCTTGTCTATATTGGTATTCACCAAGGAACCAGTGCCACTTCTCCGGGTTGCCGTGGATACCAACGTTGCCTGCTAAATGACCCAATAATAATAATGATAACAATGACAGCACTATGTGGAGATTGAGTTTTAAAACCACAGGGAGAAAGGACGCCGGCCGGAGCGCAAGAGTAATGAGGATGGAAAGAGAGCGATACAAATGAAAAGAGGGAAATAAACGTGGGAGGGGGGAGGTGGGGGTGTCAGAGGTTTGGGTTGGGTGGTGGTGGGGGGGAGAGAGAGAGAGAGGAGGGGAGGAGGGGGGCGAAAACACAATCGATGATCAGTGAAGTAGCATTAGCATTGTTCACACATCCCCAGCCTCACCCCCCCCCACCATCACCACCACTCCTCCACCCAACCTCCCCCCCCCACCTCCCCACCACCACCACCCCCTTCCTCTTGCGGCCTCTCTTTCTTTCTTTCTTGCTGCAGCGTTGCCATGGCGACCGAGAAATGTGGGAATACCTCTGTCCTTCAGAGAGAGAGAGAGAGAGAGTAAAGGAGGGGAGGAAGAGATGGAAGGAGACAAAGGGCACAAGGAAGGAAGGAAGGAAGGAAGGAAGGAAGGAAGAAGGGAACGAAGATGACAGAAGATGTGGGGGAGCAGCCGTCACTCGCTGGCTGAACACACATTAAAAGCCTTGTTTAGCCCTTGAAGGAGCAGCTAAAGTATGAAACATCATGATCTTACACACTCCTGTACACACATAAACAAATGTGCGTCAGAGTTGGCGCCCCGCTAAAGCATTCAGCTCTCTTCGCTGTCTCCGCTTCCATGAAAGAGAGTTAGTGGAAAGTGTTTTGAGTGAGTCTGTGTGCACAAACACACACACACACACACACAAACACACACATACACACACACTTTCTCTTCCCCACTCATTCTCTGCAACACACACACAGACGTGATTGTGATCACACACATGTTAATCAGTGGCCATCCAGGCTCCTATGTATTTACCTGCTCTCTGCTTTGTGAGGCCATGGTTACTATGACAACCCATCCAGACTGAAATAGTCTCAGTGCCTTTTTTTTTTTTGCTTTCCATTGCGCGGTATGTTTCCCTCACCTTGTTTACCCTAAATTCTTCCAGCAACCCTCCCTCCCCTCTCTGATCGTCCACCTGTGCAAGTTGCCTTTGAGTTAGGAAAAGCTAGTGAGGTGACCTCCCCCTTTTTTCCTCCTTCCTTCCTTCCTTCCCCCACTTTTTCTCCCACCCTCACTCCAGTCATCCCCTTCTCCCACTTCGCTCTCACCTTCCTGCCAACCTGCTGCAAAGATCCTCCTCAAATTCATTTTATTGGCAGCTAGCATTTCCATGGAAACATCTCGAAACCATGGCAACTATTTGAACGGAGCCAAACGCTTTCAAAACTGCTGCACTCGTCCCCTCGCTCTGCCTCTTCTCTCCCTCATGCTATCTTTACTCTCTACCTTTTCTCCTCTTTAGTATACCTGTGTACCTGAACTTGTGTATTTATATATATATACACACACACATATATATATTTATAATATCTGTGTGTGTGTTTGTGCATGCAGAGTCCAACTTTTCATGCAGCCCACTGTGCCATACTGCACCTGCCTAAGTGCATGGATTTGAGCTTTGATGGGTTTTGGCTGTGCGGCTGTGTGAGCCGATTGTCTCCAGTACATGCATGTGTGAGTGTCTGTGCATGTTTGCATCCTGTCCTTGTGCACTCTCTGCAAGAACCTAACATGATTATGGCCGAGTGCCTATTGCCTAAGCCTCCTCTCCCCTCCTACTCTCCACTACTTACCTTGAGCTTGTCCTCTCAAGTGTTTCAGCAGCATGCCTGTCTGTCAAACTTTGGACTCCTCCCCCGGGATGCAGCCTGATGATGTGAACTGGAGTAAGACTGAACTGACTGGAGTCCAGTCACAGCGGCGGCAGCCCCACTCCTGACGAAGCCTGGCACTGCTGCAGCTTCTGTGACAGATTCCACAAACATCCAGCCAGGCATAGACTGAAAATTTAAATTCAGGGTGGGTAAGCTTAGCACTTAAATCAAAGGAACTGAAGAGAGCATCCTGACTATACATTTGCCCTATCTGAACAAGGAAGTTTTTTTCAGCATTGATTTTGTAGTGGTTTTAGTAAGTAGAACACAAAAAATACAGCGATTTAAAAGTGAGACTATAGAAAGTATAACATATCTGATGGTCTTGTGACCTCAAAAAAATACAAGATAAACTTAGTTTGCGGTTGGTAATTTTAGGTCTAATGCAACAGGGAGAAAGGCAGAAGCTGTCCAGTATCTTTAGCTTATTTTAGTGTATGTCAGTGAACACAAAACTCAGAATCTTAAAGTCTAGTGGAACAGCATTCATCATACGGCCTGAGGTCCATATTTCTGGCCCTGTTTAGGTAACATAATCACATGTTCTCAGGTCGAAGCAGAGATCAGCTTTAATCTAAATAAATATAAGCATTTTGTTTATTTAACAAATAAATAAACATAAGTGATAAGCTGATTATGAATTCCGTGCCTACGAATAGTATTTACCCCTCCACTTTTAGTTTTCAACTTTGAATCATGGTTAGTACAGTAAGACTTTTTTTTTTTTTTACAAGAATTTACAAAAAAGATTCTTTTATGTGAACGAAAAGCTGATATCTACCAAGTAATGTAAATTAATTAAAAATATAAACCTAAAATAAGTGATTGCATAAGTATTAACCCCTTTCAAGTCAGTATTTAATAGATGCACCTTTGGCAACAATTCCAGCATTGAGCCTGTGTGGATGGTCTCAATCAGCCTTGCACATCTGGATGCTGCAGTTTTACCCCTTTCGGCTTTGAAAAACTGCTCAAGCTCCATCAGGCTGCACAGGAATCATGAGCTGACAGCCTTTTTCAAGTCCAGCCACAAATCCTCAATTGGATTGAGGTCTAGGCTCGGACTCGGCCACTCCAGATCATTCACCTTGTTGTCTTTAAACCATTTCTGTGTTGCACTGGCTGTTTTCTTTGGCTCATTGTCTTGCTGGAAAACAAATCTTCTCCCAAGTCACAGTTCTCTTGCAGACTGCAGCAGGTTGTCCTCCAGGATTTACCTTTGCTTTGCTGCATTCATTTTACCCTTTGCATTTACAAACCTTCCTGTGCCTGCTGCTGAGAAGCATCCCCACATCATGATGCTGCCACCGCCGTGCTTTGCATCATGATGCTACCATCACCATGCTTCACATCATGATGCTGCCACCACCGTGCTTCACATCATGATGCTGCCACCACCGCGCCTCACTTTATGATGCTGCCACCATCATGCTTCACATCATGATGCTGCCACCACCGTGCTTCACATCACGATGCTGCCACCACCGTGCTTCACATCACGATGCTGCCACCACCATGCTTCACATCATGATGCTGCCACCACCATGCTTCACAATGATGCTGCCACCACCATGCTTCACAATGATGCTGCCACCACCATGCTTCACATCATGATGCTGCCACCACCATGCTTCACGGTGGGGCTGGTGTGTTTGTGATGATGTGCAGTGTTTGGTGTCCGTCAAACATAGCATCTAGTCTGGTAGCCAAAAAACTCAACTTGAACTTCTTCCAGTTGACTTCCACATGCCTTCTGGGGAACGCTAGTCTAGATTTAATATGAGCTTTCTGTAACAGTAATGTGTTTTTCTAGTCCCAAACGGGCTATCACTTTAAAGAAGGTAAATACTTTGCAATTTAGATCTTTAACTGATTAAAGCTTTTTGTACAATCAACAAAAAGTCTAATTAAATTGTTGAGAAGCCATTAAAAGATAAACTTCCAAGGCGGTAAATACTCTATAGGCACAAGATACAGGAACGAATAAAACAGACATATGTAAACACACATTTTGAGCAAATGTCTTTAATGTAAAGACAGAGGAAGAAGTAAAAACACTGGATGCCTCAGAGAGCTGGTTTTCCTGTAAGGTGAAATTATGATGTTGAGGAACGGTGCTTTCTGCATTTCACTGACATAATTTTACATAACTTTTGGGTAGTTAAACCGACTGAAACTTGCCAAAACTCCCATTGCCATTCAAACTTGCAAATGCGCAATCTAAAACATGAAGATGCACCACGAAGCATGAGAATCTGAATGTGTTGTTTCAGTAAGAGGCAGTGCTCATTTACGCAGCCTTTTTTTCCTCCACCCCAAAAAAAACCTGTAAAAGTTTGCCTTTACTTGCCAAAAGACTCTGCTCGACTGGACCCACGACTGCAGCGAGCCGGATCTGACTTATCATCTGAGAGCTATTAAAAGTTGTTTATTTTTATTTTTTGAGGTACATATCAGAGTGGTTTCTCTTCACACTGGGGGCTTTGAAAGCGACGGTGCCGAGTGAGACAAGAGATGTGAGGAAAACATTTACACAGAAATGCAACCGGCGAGGCTTTTGTGTGACTTCTCTTGCGCACCAAAAAGGGAAGAAGAAGAAGGGGGGGAAAAAAAAGTGCCATAACTGTGAAATTTAATCTGTCCTATTTTAGATCGGTCGGTAATAATTTATATCTCACCACAGCTCGGATGCGTCAGCAGGCTTTGATTTTATCTGAAAGATCTAATTGTAAGACTCCGGTCATACAAGCACAAGGAAACTAATAACATCACTCTCAACATGAAACTGGGCAGATAAGATAATTTTCACCCTTAATGATAAAGGAAGACGTGCAAATATGTGGGGAGAAATCTCTGCATGCCTTTCATGTGGAGCTGCTCTTACTGTCTCCATCAAACATGGAACATATACAAAGCATCAATCACTGTTGGATCATGACAACCTCCCTTTAGCTCCCTGTTGGTTTTTTTCCAACCCTGGATTCCTAAAAATAAAGCTTCCCCCTTTTTTTTCTGTGTGTCTTTGGCAAGTAAAGTTAAATTAGCGTAATTGTTTTAATGAAAAGGCCTCAAGGCGATTTTTTTTTCACCCTGTGATGGCAGATGAGTCCCTCTCACCTAAAGCGCAAGGCTGTCCCCAAAATCAGCGAGGAAGCAGAAAAAGAAAAAGCACGGCAGCAGCAGAAAAACATAACGAATAGTTCCGACGGAGGAGAAAAAAGGGGCAAAAACAATACCTTAAAATAATAATACTATTACTAAACATAATGCAGATGAAAGCGCAGCCGTATACACAAGTCTATTCCCCAAAGATGTGCTCAGGATTTGCTCAGTGGGGAGAAAAAAAAAACAATTACAGTGCCATGAAATGAATAAAAGGTATATTCAGTTATCGGAGTCCTTTGAAGATGGGTGAGGACGAGTAAGCAAATCTAATTCAACAGCGAGGGTTTTCCGTTGCAGAGGAGCCTATGAGGGGGGAAAAAAAGCTCCCCCAAAGTGCAGAGATTAGTAGGCAGCGCTGCCAGTTTCTTCTTCACTGGGGAGTCGTGTGTGTGTGTGTGTGTGTGTGTGTGTGTGTGTGGTGGGTTTGCTGGTCTGCAAGGAGACAAAACTTCCACGGTTGCAGGATTCCTGGGAGTTAATGATGAGGAGCCAGCGGAGGTGAGGACATTATGATCAAACACACGCAGAGAGAACAAAATGAACACATTCGGAGGGGGGGAGTTGACAAAATAACAAGAGCAGCCCTAACAATATGTGAATATCAAGCAGCTAATAAGGAGGACGGCCACCCTTTCATGCTGCTTCTCGGGCCGCATGTGCTCCGATCCTGGAACTCCTTTTTTTTTCGAGAGAGAGGGAAAACCTCGAGTTGCGAGGGGCAAGAAGAAAAGCCCCTGTGATAAAAAAAAAGTTCAGTGGTGTTCAGATCTGCTGGCTGAGATGATGCTGCTCATAAAGTCCTGTTTAAAATGTGTAGTTTCCCCTAATAGAAGAGTCCAAGGTTCTCTGAGCGAGGGCAAAAGCTGAAATACGTTCATTTTTCTTGGATTAAAATAGAGCATCCTGCACTGTGCACTGTCGGGCCTTTGATAGTAAATCAGGCCTTCTGTGTTTATTCTCTATTTCTTGCTCATTTTTTTAGTGCGTCTTTTGGTGTGCTGCAGCGTTGGGCAGCAGTAGTAGTCTGATGGTCACAGAGATGTGTTCAGAATGAATTTCAGTAGTAAGGACCAAGCTGTCCCTGTTGTTTCTGAAGTGACAAGCATGGAACAGCTTCACTGTGGTCTGAACTAAAACTTAAGACCAGTTTATGGTTTTCACATGACAGAGACAGACTTGTTCTACTCCTCATAGCATGATTGCCTAAGTCATATTTTGTCCATATTGTGAAACCTGCCTAAGTCTATTTTCCTAACACTGCTGAGTGACCATACATTATTGCCTGTGTCCTATCAGAATGATCGTTACACTCTAAAATCATTATCTGTCGCTATACACAGATGGTTTTTCTGAAGACCTTAAAATATTACTTTGGCAATTATGCTGTGAGGTTGCATTGCCATTGATGTCGAACCAAGGGAAGTATCTGCAAGCCTGTGATTTAACGCTTTAGCAGTGAGTCTCAGAATGGGTCAGTGTGATTGTTGGTGAGGAGTACACGGTTTATTCATCACTTTGAGCTAGCTAGTAAAACTATTTACTCATTGCTTTTACAGCATGGTTTAGACATTCTGCTCACATGTCAACTATACACTGCAAAAAAATAAATTCTAAAAATTAAATAAATAAAATAACCTAGTAATGTTTAACTGGGCGACTGAGGTGCCAAAAAGGTACCGTAAAATTACAGAAAATATTAAAAAATACTGTAATTTTTCATGTTTCGGACACATTTGCTAGAATTTATATTTACAGAAGACCATATTTAACTTTAATGAGTTATTTTGGAGGGGCGTTTTTCAAGTTTAACTAAGAATACATGTCTAAAAACAATTAATTACCTATAATGTATAATAATTAGACATATATATCCATAGATATTTCTAGATATAAGTAGAAAATATATAGATATTTGCTGCTATATTGCTTATAAATATTATATATTGATAAAAACACATTTATTCAACATTTTTGTGTGAAACTTTAACTGTAATTATGCAATATATCTTTCATTTAACGAGCAAATCTGCTTAGAATTACAGAACCAATCTTTCTTTTTGTGTTAATTTCTGTTAATTGTCATTAATTGTGTCTAATTTTGAAATTATATATTTTATTTGTATCTAATTTTTGAATTTTTATTTGCAATATAAAACTTCTTACGTGTTATTTTGCAATAGCCAGGTAAATTCACAGTATTTTTTAAATTTTACTTTATATATTTTCATGTATTTCAGTAATATGTATATATAGAAATAATCTGTTTATTATTAAATGGAAAAAAATGACAGATTTTTTTACAGTGTAGTTTTTGCAATCTCTCAGTTCCCACCCTGGTAGGAAGGCATGTGAATTTCTGCTTTAAATCGTTAATTAGTTGAGCTCCTCCACTATCTTACTAACCCTTACCCCCTGACTACTGGAGAAGAACCCCAGAGGATGGCTGCTACGTGAGCGTCTGTCTTACACATCATTTTTAAGACCCTTTGTGGGCTGGAATCCAATCCGCACTGGACTGCAGACCGCAAAGACTCGGCTAAGATAAAGATACACAAATTAGCTCTTTGCATATTTACACAGTGTAGTATTTGCCTTGTGTAGCAGTGTGTGTGTGTGTGTTTGTGGATGTAGCAGTGTGTTGTGGAGTGCAGGGACATGATGATGGAGCAGTGTTTACACCCGAGGCTCCATCTGCCATTTGAAATGGCCTCATAGTCCTTGTCTGTTACATGACCATGCAGATCAATGATCAGACATGAAGCCTGTACGTGACTGACAGTAGTTACTGTTACAGATCCACCGCCACGTCTCTCTGTTGACAACACACTGAGCTGAAGGCTTTCTCTAAGCTGAAGAGAAAGGGAAATGACAACCAACTAAAGTCTTTCTCTTTGCGTCATGTTAGCCATCTTTCTTTGTAGTTTGGAGATCTGTAGTTTAAACTGTAGCCGTCATCCTATCAGGTGTCTGTCTCGACCGCTCTTTGTCTGTGTCGGAGCAGCTTGCCAGTGTTTTACATATGTTTTCATGATTTTGCAGACTGTTATTTCCTTCACACCATGCAGATGGATTTACATACACAATATGTGACTCACTTGTGTGTGCCAGCACATTAAACACCTACACACATACGTATGCGTGTGTTCCACCCACACACTTCACTTATGACAACCTTCTGTCGGCTATATTTATTACCTGGACCTGTGTTATCACGGCTGCATTGCAACCTCAGATATTTAATTTCCTAAACCCCAAATCCATCACTCCCCACCCCTATTTTTTCTATCGTATTAATCAGTTCAGAGCAAAATTTAGAATTCAGCAGACATGTTCATTACAGTGGGAGCAATCAGTGTGCTGGATAAGACATGGCAGTGAGAGCCGCCTGTTAAGACTTTACTGGAAGCAGAAATTAACTGGTGGAACCTCGATAAGAGCAGTCACCAGCAGGTGTGTGTGCAGGTTTGTGATCTCTTTGTGGCGTCTCTGCTTTTGGATGATGGTGAAGTTCTGTCGTTGTGTCTTCTTAGGTCAGGGGTGTCCAATCCTGGTCCTGGAGGGCCACTATCCTGCATGTTTTAGATGTTTCCTTCTTCCAACACACCTTATTCAAATGATCAGGATCGTTATCAGGCTTCTGCAGCATAGACATATATACGTAGACGCCTCGTTGACTGCCGCTGCCGATTGGAGCCTACGCGGCGGCCATCTTGGTACAGTGCCACTCGCCCCTACAGTGCATTACGTCTATAGAGGAATGACATGTCTGCACTATAAAAGTGATCATAAATCGAGCAGTTGTCAACATATATTTTTTGTTACAAACGTCAGACATGGAGGACGGACAGGCAGACATAAGTAGAACAAAAGCATCCAAGCATCCTGTGTCAAAGCTAAATGTGTGACGTTTTTAACAAACCAAACCGTTTGGAAATCAGTCGAAAATTCAGTGAATAATTCTATTTTAAGATTGTGGAGTACCTCTTACCTCCATAGACTTACATTCACTCCCCCCTCTGCTAGCCCTGTACCAAGATGGCGGAGCTTTAGGCACGTCCCTCCACAGTCAATGCGGCGTCTACGTATATATGTCTATGTTCTGCAGAGCTTGATGATGAGCTGATCATTTGAATCAGATGTTTTGGAAGAGAGAAACATCTAAAACATGCTGGATAGTGGCCCTCCAGGACCAGGATTGGACACCCCTGTCTCAGATGATGAGTAAAAGTGCATCCTATAGTTCAGTGGAAGCTGACATCAGATTCCAGCAGTTGGAGTTTGATAAATCAAGTGAGGATCTTCCACAGTTGCAGGGTTTCAGGTTAATTCTTGGTGTTTTCTCGCTGAGTTGCAGTAAGACAAGTTTGTACTAAAATGGCAGCTAGATGTTACAGACTGCTGAATCCTCATGTTGTCTTTTTCTGCACTTTGGAGCTCATTTTCGAACTTCTTACTCTAAAATTCCTTTTGGAAAAGCCAATATGGACGGCAGGTCTGTTTGCACCTTTGACATGCAGGTATATAATGTGAAAATACTCCTTCACAAGTAAAAGTCCTGCATGAAAAATCCTACGGAACTAATAGTATTTATGTGTTAGCAGTTAAATGTAGTTAAAGTATTAAAGTCCCTCTGACTGATTTATTATTATATATGTCATCCATCCATCCATCCATTATCTATACAAGCACACTCTCATTCCCACCTACGGAATAATCAATCAATTTAGAATAATCAATTAACCTCCACGTGTTTTTGGACTGTGGGAGGAAGCCAGAGTACCTAGTGAAAACCCACGCTGCACAGGGAGAACATGCAAACTCCACACAGAAAGATCCCAGGCGTCCTAACCGGGGATCTTCTAGCTGTGAGGTGACGGTGCAAATAGCCAAGCCACCGTGCAGTAAATGCCATCAATAGATATTAATATTCAAGAGTCAGTGTGTCAGCAGCAGGTTACTGTTGTAGCTGCTGCAGGTGGAGCCGTTTCATCTCCTTTTATCCACTTTTATATTCAGATACAGCAGATAAATCTGAGGGATCATGAGATAATTAATTTGAGAGGAAAAAAACAAAGTTCTTAAACAGAAATCTTTGACTTGTTCCTCTAATCCTTGATTTCAGCTGAGATATTGGATCATTTGAACGTTCGCTGAAATGAAACCATGTGAGAAGTTTGGAGGGAGAAATCACTATTTGGTGGAGCGGCTAACAAATCATAGACATCTGAAGCCTAAAGGTTGGAATCCACTGGCTCAATCGTTAACAGTGTGTTGTTTTTTAAAGGCTTGTTATATTATCTGTTGTGTGAAGTCTTCTTTCTACAAGCAACTAACAATCTTGGATGAATGTGGTGGAGTGAAAGGAGTGGAGTGGATATATAAAGCAGCATAAACAGGGATTACTCAAGTAAAGTGGAAGTACTCCAAAATAAAAGCGTGAGTAAATGTACTTGGTTACTTTCTGCCACTGCAGACGTGAGGAAAGCTGGCTTCCTTCTCCCCTGACTGTAAGTTAGATGGAGCATCGGTGGAGGCTGGTAAAGCAGACAAAGAGCCTGAAGCTGTAGATCCACATTCTAACATATGGTCATTAACTCTGACTGAAACAATAAGATCATAAACACAGCTGACCTGAATTACTTCCCTTCATATGAGGGTCTGAGCTCAGCCGCACAGACTCCATGAGACCTTCTGCTCCCAGAAAAACCTCGAAGGAGAACCTCTGCTTTTTTTAAAAAAAAGGGCATCCCATAAGGAAAGCCTCGCTGTGGAGGTTTTCTGGGCGTTTTCAGCTCGGAGGAGACCCACAGCACAATGGAGGGATTATATATGTGTCCCATCTGAGCCCAGAACGCCTTGGGAACACCAGGAAGGGAAGCAGGATGAGTTGTGGCTGAGGAAATGTACGTCTGGGCTGTAGCCTGCGTCCCCTGCGACCTGGACCATGTTGAGAGCCGAGGAAATGGATGATACAGTAAAATAAAGCAAAATAGGGCCCAAGTTGAAAACGGCAGCCTGAGTTCTGAGCTAATGTCACGTCTGCTGTAGTTGATCTTTATTATGTTTACTTGCTTTGCTTTATTTTGGAAAAGGTTTATATGTCAGGCTCTTGCTGCACATCAGACTACAGAACTGTCAGAAACTAAAAAAAAAGACATTTGATCGCTTCACTAGCAATTTAGGACTACAACTGTACCTAATCCCTGTATTTTTGTTATCCTTAGTGGTGGAAAGTCACTAATTTAGTCAAGTACTGTACTTAAATACAATTTTCAGGTATTTGTACATCGAGTACTTCCAGTTTTTGCTCCTTCATACCTCCAAAATATTACACTTTCCACCCCACTGAATGCTTTCATAGCATAAGTTACTTTTAAAATTAAGAATATAGACAATTGATAAGCTTTTAAAATGCAGCATAATTAAAGGTTAAACTAGTAGTTTCCAACCGTTTGGCTTCTTACAAAAAGCAGCGTGTGAGTTGTTAACAGCTCCACCAAACAGTGATTTTAAACCTCTTGTGAACTTCTCACAATAAATGTTCAAATGATCCAAAAATTGACAGAAAAATCCAATAACTATTATGGATTAGAACTTGGACAAATCCTCAGATTTGTCTGATGTCTCTGTATATAAAATGATAAAATAAGTAGCTCAGACTAGCTTCACCTGCAGCAGCTACAACAGTAACATGCTGCTGACACGCTATTAATAATTAAAAATAACAAATCAATATATCAGTCTGAGGGAGAGTATTTTTAGATATGCAGGACTTGAGTATTTTCACACTTCTTTATTGGTACTTTGACTTAAGTCGGCCCATTCTGAATTTAATTTGAAAGCACTGCTGTCAATTATAGGAGAATCAGTGTGTTGCTCATGATTTAACCACCCGACACATCAGGCGAGGTGAATTTTAAAGGGTTAAGTTGAAGCTTAAACTTCCTCTGACTGGCAAAATATCAACTCCTGACTCTTCCCTCTCATGCTGCTGAGTCAAACCAGCCTCTTGTAAAGGAAGTCTGGCGCATTTCCCTCCGTAGAACTACAAAACGCTGCCATTAGCATCGGCGAAGGCAGTCTGTTTCTGTCAGCCGCACGCAGTCATGAAGTTGTCATCGCGGTGAAATGTGAGGGCAGCTCTCTGCTTTAAGGCCTCCACTCCCCCCCCCACCACCACCACCACCCACCCACCCACCCACCCTAGATACATTGTGCTCATTATATGGGTCATGAGCCCAGGGAGGGTTTGGGCTCTTTAATCAATGAACACGATGACACAGGGTATAAGTCACGCTGGTATTCAATCGAGCATGCCATGGCAACCAGAAGATGAAGACAAAAAGTCCAAGGAAAAGCGAACAGTGTGGATTTAAGTAAGGTGGACGGACGCTGTGTGCAGCTCAGAGAAAACAGGTGGATGGTCCTATATGATATGTGTGTGTTCTCCCTCTGTTTCATTTAGTTCCTATACTGTAATTACACGGATGAGACTCACTTCAAGGCTCTTTCCCTCCAGTGCTCCCTCTCTCTCCCCTCCCTCACTCCAAGTCTGTGATTTCATGTATAATTACTTGCATAATTATAGTTCCCTCCATCCTACTGTTTCAGGAGGTCTGTTTCTGTCTCTCTGGTATCTCTTGCCTTTTCTTTCTCTTCCTCGCTCACACATTCGCGCACACAGACACAACAGAGCTTGCACCCTACTGATTCTGCCTGCCTTTCCCTTTGCCTGGTGGTAAGACTTGTCTTGTCACTTTCCTTTGTCTCGTCTGAGGCAGGCCTGTTCTAATATTGGAAAGACAGAGGAGCAGATACAGTGTGCACCAAGAAGAAGCCAGTGGTTTACTCCTGAGCTGCCATGCTCCCTCATTAATTATTCATCCAGGCATCACAAACTTAAAGAGCCTTAAGGTGTGTCACAGGGAATGAGGGGAAAACAAAATGCTCTGTAATTTTTTTGTTCTGGCTTACTACTTAGAGCGAGACGGAGAGCGGCGCACACAGCCGCAAACACTGTCAGTAGCATCGTAAACCAGCACATTCTAGTGTTTTGAAAGTTTCTTAAGGCTCGCGGATGATGCCAGTAGATACAATTAGTTTGATTGCTTAGCAACTGAGCATCACTTTTGAGCGAGGATAAAACTCAGGTGGAGTATCGAGGTTACACGCTGGGTTTTTTTTCTGAAGATTCTGTTTTTCCCCAAACTTCCATGCAAAGTAGCACGCGGTGTATCTTCAGCGCCGCTTTCATGTGTCAATCAGCGGAGTAACACACCACGCTGTGTCTCGGGTTAACTGACAATAAGATTATATCAACACCACACATAATCCTCACATACACACTCACGCGCACGCTCGCCGAGTCATTTACCGCTCGACAGGGCTCAAAATTTAAGCTTTGTACTGCACTGCAGGTCTACTGTGCAACCAATCATGGCCTAGTTTCAGGTATCTGGAGGATTTCCCTGCTCTATCTGGGCATGTGGGCCTTCACCCTATTCCAAGTCGTCTTTAACATCATGCTGCAATGTAAAGGAGGAAATGCAATCCATTGTGCTCAGAAGTGCTGAGTGTTTCGGGGCGAGTGCCAGGAGTCGGGATTAGGCTGGCACATTTTAGAAGTCTTCAGGGTCGCAGTTTCAGCCGGTGGTGCATCAGTAATGTAATAGTTCTAAATAACCTGCCACTCACAATTACAATAGAGGCCCTAATGATGGTCAGCGTGGTCTTTGTCACTGTGCTCTTACCCCCTCTGCTGGAGAGACACGAGACCAGGACCTGCTGTAGTCGGTGGTGGGATAGGCCTGGAGAGTTAAAGTACCCTCGTGTCTCCAGAGGAGGGTGATATATTTATTCTACAGCGGGCGAGACCTCAAACTGTTTCATGTGTTCTGCCACAACTTCTGCTTTTAGTCTCCAGCTTGATCTTTTTTTTTTTTTTCCTCTTCTCCAGTCAGATGGTCGAGTTGCAGCGGGGTGTGATGGAGGGAGGAAGGGGAGGGCGGGGTCACTTGGGACGCCGGTCTGAGTTTTGGTGAGGCTTTAATTTGGTGTGCGAGGCGAGCCGCGGCGGACTCTCCCAGCAGAGATGGTGCTGTGTTTGTTTTGCGGGTGTGTAAATTAGCGGTAATTCGTTTGCTCAGTAATGACGTGGGAGAGCTAATTAGGGCAGTGTTGATGGGTGCATTAATTAGTCTCTAGTGTGTGATGCTAATGAGACCCTGATTTGGAGTGTGTGTTTGTGTTTGCATGTGCATGAGTGTTAGCCATGTATCTGTAAAGGACCTACCACTATAGGTCATGCCATGAGGAATGTAGTAGGAGCACGTGGGAATGAGTAAATACGAAGGTCTGAGTCAACACATGAACTCTGTGTGTGTGTTGGTGCATGATGGACCCGGCAGCAGGACTATATCTGTGTATAAGAACCTCTTTAATCCTGGTTGCTCCATGATGTCGGCCATGCCTGGCTGAATATTGATCCCTCCACTGAACCATCGCAGGGCCGAGACGGGGGCCCCTGCTCACACTTGTAACACCACAGCGAGGAGGTGTGCAGCCGGTCAGTCACACCGCGCTGGTTTCGGCGCTACGACTGCATCATAAATTCACACCGACCTATAAAAACGTCCCGGACACAAAGCAAGACCACACAGACAACACGGCGTAATGGATGAAAGGCTGTTTTATAAGTGTGTTGGGTGACAGGTCCACTCCACAGATAAGAAGGATCCATCTGTGTGTGGTCACAGCAGGGCAGCGCTACTACACTTCACTGAGGCTTCTCTCAGTCAGGATGTGACAAGGTGGCAGCTTGCTCAAAGAATTTATGGCATATTACTGATGTGGCATTCATCATAGCAGCGGTGAAAGCAAGCATATGCAGGGGGGGGGCTGGTGGTGGCTTTAGAGCCTCACCAGTGATCTATTCTAATCATATTTATTCATGACTATCCCGTTATACATAATCCATTACTATTCCTGTTCAACTGTATCCTCTGCTGTTTCGTGCTGTCGCTCATTTCTTCGCCTCCTCTGCTTTCTCTTGTACAACTGTGGAAGGAAAAAGAAACATTTTAAATCAGCGCGAGGGGCCAGTAGATCATCCGAGTCACACGTGCGCCTCTGAAACTTTAGCTGACGAATGCAATCATTTATATTTAGCGCCGGGTGAAATTTCAGCTGAAGTTTCTGCTCAGGCTGAGGAGGAGATGGAGATTTGTCATGCTGAGCTTTATTGAAGTCTGTCAGGAGGAGACCTGCCCCGGCCCGGGTCACGCTTCAGCTCACTGCTTTGGAACTATGTGGAAGTGAATTTAAGGCAGCGTACCTCGAACCTCCAGCTTGCACTCCACCTCGTCCTGCCCCAGATCGTTGACGGCCCTGCAGGAGTACCGGCCCCCATCGAACAGGCTCGGCTTGCGGATGTTCAGAGTCAACACGCCCTGGTTGTTCTGCATCAGGAACTTGGGGTCCTCACCGATGATCATGTTGTTCTTCATCCAAATGATCTTTGGCTGCAGCAGGAAGCAGAATTGGCGGGATGGAGGACAGGAGAGGGAAAGGAAGGGGGAGGAGGAGGGAGTGTATAAACAGAGCGATGGATGTAGGGAGGGAGGGAGGGAGGGAGAGCAGAGGAGGGAAGAGGTGAAATTAGGTCAACGTTTCGGCTTGACAAATCTTTGCCGATTCGGTGGGATAAAAAAAAGTGTCTTCAAAGATCTCTCTGCTCCACCTCTTGTTCTAGCTTCAGACATAAAAATACATTCCTGCTGCAAAGGCATCAAAACCCTCGCTGACTGTTCTACACTCGCTGTTTGACACTCCAAACTTGTACGCTCACTCTGAAAAACACAAAGCATGAAATCTGTGGCGTACCCTTGCAGCACAGCTATCAGGGGCCGATGCAGGTAAAGAGAGAACAGGATGGCGTTATAGTGCTGTTTTATGCTACGCTCAGCTGGGGCGTCTTCTCCTGTGCGTTCAACAGGTTTCTCTGCTAAATGACAGTCCAGAATGCTTCTTTTATTATCACAGTGACTTCAGGAATGTGCACTATGCTTTATCCTTTCCTTGTTTTACCATTATTCTCCCCTTATTCTACTCCTTGCTTATGTAATATTTATAGACTAGAAAGCACACTTTTAAATATTTCATGTAATGATGTTCCAGACTGATATTTTTATTTTTCCAGAGTGATATTTGATATATTTTAATCCGTAATCTCAGATGGGCATCGAAATACACATCATGTTGTTAGACAAATATTGTTTTTTTGCAGGAAAGTGAAGTGAGAAAATGTCCGATCTGTTCAGTCATTCCAAAATAAGAGTTTGTTTGTCCCCTCGCTCAAATTCTCTCTCATTAAATCTCAGTGAAATATCAAGAATTCTTTCAAATATCTTGAACGAACAGACAAATAAATACTTAGCAGTGGACACATAAATACCCTCAGGTGGAAATTAACTCCAATCGAAGGCCTGAAAACCAAACTAGGTATTAGAAAGAAATAATTCTACTGATGTTCACCCTTTAAAGCCAGAGTATGCAGTTTTTTGTGGTGAACGTCTCTTTACACATCGACGACAATCAATAATTCAAGTGTTCTGGTAATAAAAAGAAAAAAATCTGATATTTGTGACAGTCACAGTCTTGTGAAAGTCAGAGCTAGCTGACCCATTAGGCAATATAGGCAAATGCTAAGGGAGCCGTGGCCTCCAGGGGGCGCCACAAGCGTATGTAAATGGCCAATGGAGGGGGGTGCCACATCGGGTACGGCCGACTCTGGTAAAAGCCATTGCATTTGGTCCACAGTACAACGAAAGATGATAAACTTCCACTTGTGGATCCGTAACTGCACAATTCAAAAAATAATATTTAAAAAAAGGATGTAATAAATCAGCTCAAATTATTTAAAAGGTTAAAATCATACATTTATAAAGGAAGAATCTATACCGATCAGCCACAACATCATCACCACTGACAGGTGAAGTGAACAACATTGATCATATTGGTACTATGTGGTGTTCTGCTGGAAAACCTTAGATTTTAACATCAGTGTTGATGAGACTTAGACACCCAAATAAACATTGTCCCACAACAAACACACTCCCTCATGCAAATGGAAATCCCAAATGTCACTGGCCTACCCCTGCAGGAAAATGCACCCCACCACATGGCAACAACATCAAACTATCAGGAACATGTGGAGGAACATGACAATGGTCCAACATGTTGATCTGACCTCCAAACTTCCTACACCCCATTGTGATCAAGCATCAACAGGATGCAGTGGAACAAGTTTGATGGACAGAGGCCCCACTGCACAAGCCAGAGTACCCAAAGGATCCAGTGCCAACATCCTGGTTCCATACCCCATAGGACACCCTGAGAGGTCCTCTGGTCCATGATTCCCAATGGTTCAGAGCATTTTTGACCACATAAGGGGGACCAACACAATATTAGGCAGGTGGTCATAATGTTATGCCTGATTGGTGTATATAAGGCACAAACAAATGTGATCCAGCAGAAAATATGTTTCCCCCAAAACAGAATGCAGCTAAATAACATGTATATATGTCTGCACTTAGGCAGTTGATGCTATTTATCTTATGTCAGTCTATACTGGCTTTGAACAGTACATTTTGCAGATGTAGTGATGCAGGCTATTTGTGTATTTTTAGACAGCAGGTAGTTTGAATCCAAGACACTCCTCTCCCCTCCAGTGCATTTATGCTTTGACTTTGGGAAGGATTTCTTTCAAGCATTCTTTCAAAATCAACCTTCCTCTTGCTGCGTTCTACACTCTTGCGTACTCCAGCTTTAACAGTGAAGGTGTAACTACCTTTGGGTAGCCGCGAACGGCGCAGCTGATGGCGGCGGCGTAACCCGCGATGACACTTCTGTCCACCAGAGGAGCTGTGAATTTGGGGGAACTGTTCCTGTCCTTCTCTTTGAAGGGGATGACGTTACGGGCCAAACCTGGACGGGAGGAGAAGACCATGAGGTAGCACACAAACCAGTAAGAGTCAATGAAAACAAAATGCGGGACACAACTCTACCATGCTGTGCTTTAATGACCAAACTTGCAGCTTTCATTATTTGTAGTTTCCTTAAATGATTAATATGAATCTGCTTCCACAACCTTATTAGCCAACGGTGGATTAAGAGAACATGATAAGACAGATGAAGGCCAGATAGCTGAAAATGTTTTGGTGAAAAACTGGTGCTCTAGAGAGATGATCAGTAATTTTGATGGACATTTAAATGACAGTTTAGTTTGTGTCACGCTGTAAAAGTCCAATCTGGTAAAAGAATAAAAACAGAGATAGTGAGTAACCTGCTATAATCACTTTCGGCTGCTTTGGGCTTGTTTGGCCTTCAGTAGCCGCACCACAACCTGCCACATGAGCAAACTGCTCCGATTAGCAGCCTGCCCTTTGAATTATCGAGGCAGGAAACGGACTTTTGTTTGGGTCAGGTGGGCACCGTGATCAACAGTCCTCGCCATTTTACGAGCCAGACTGCTGCTTGGAACACAAAAGAAATTGGCTGGTGGGCTGCCAGATTTTCTGGTAGAGTAAGCAAACGCAACAACACTAAAACAGTAGCAGCATTTGGCTGGTGGCAGGTGTTAATTTCCCAGCCTGGTTGCTTTCATAATCTGCGACCAGTATTAGATGCTATTTAACTCTGCCAGGGAAGATTTCTGTTGAGCATAAACAGTGCAAATTAATTCTCCTTTAAATTACGTTCAAGTAATTAATCACAACCAATAATTAATCATGAGCAGTCCTAATATTACTGCATTCTATATTCCTCTTCTCCTCAGTCACATACCATAATGCTTCCTTTATGTTTCTATTCAATACAATGTGGCTCAGCACGACTTAGATGCTGCTTGGCCTCAAAAGCAATGCTATCATGTTACAGTGCTCAGCGCTCTGCAGGGATTTCATTACCTGTTTTGGTAATGGCAGCGGTGTTCTTGCTGATTCCGGCCTCATCGCTGAGGCCACAGATGTTTTCGCTGAACACTCGAAAGGAATACTCGTTCCCCATGACCAGGTCAGACACAGTGCAGCTGGGCCTGCGGTTGTGCTCATAGACCGTGAACCACTCCTGATGTGAGAGGGAGGCAGACGCACACAGAGAGGAGAAGCAGAGGTTCAAAGAGGCTTACAGCTGAGGGTGAGATCTATATAAGCTGGAGAATCTCCAATCCTCAGCATCCGTGTTCTTCTAGTCCAAGTTCCTGTCGATTCACTCAACATAAGGACCATGAAAGTGCGGCGAGGATTTGCGGTGATGTGACGAGCATGGATAGAAGTGTGGATGCTGAAAATGGAAGCACGGAGCACCGATCAGCCACAACATTAAAACCATCGGCTTAGGTCCGCCTCGTGGTGCCAAAACAGCTCGAACCAATCAGATCATGGAGCTAAGAAGGTGTCCTGTGGTTTCTGGAACTGGGATGCTGGCAGTGGGTGGAACATCTGAGGATCAGGCTTCTCCCAGTGCATCTCATGGATGCTCCATTAAACTGGGGTCGAGGCCGGGTCAACGCTCTTTAGCTCTTTGTCGAGTTCCTTGAGCTGTTCCTGAGCAGTTTGCGCAGTATGACCGGATGCATTGTCCCACTGGGTTTGTTTCGTTTAGCTTAGTTTTTAATCTTTTAATTAAAAAGTACAGAAATTAAGAAAAACTGACACTATATTTACAGCACATACCAAAGTTGCAACAAAAAAAGAGCAAGTAATAACTAACCAGGACTGACTGCACAGGAAGAATTCCACCAGTACCAGCATCCCTGCACTGGCTACCAACCAAATGAGATGCAGAACTGATCTAAGGTTCTTCCATTAGTCTATAAAGCCAAGCATGGGTTGGCTCCTGGGAACACTGTAGAACTTCTTTGCCCCTACACTACCTTAAGGCCTCTTAGATCCTCAGAACAGCTGCTGTCAACTGTTCCATGATCAACACTGGTGGCTAAAGGGAGATCAAACCTTTCAAGCAACTTTGGAACAGCCTTCCCCTTCCAGATGTTCCTCCTCCATTGATATTTCCAAGAAAAACCTCAAGACGTGCATGTTTCCAATGACTCCTGTCTGCTCTTACTGGTCTTGATGATCTTACAAGTTGTCCTGTTTTGCAGGCTTTTGTTATTTTAGTCTTCATCCTGTCCAGCTGTTGGATGGTGGGTGGTACATGTCAAAGTAACATCCAGATGAACACCAAAGTCTCCACCATTGTAACATGACTGGTGTTGTTCACTTCACCTGTTGGAGGTTTTAAAGCTGTGGCTGATTGGTGCACCCAAGGACTGGTTCACACTACAGACGTTTCAGGCCTATTTATCCCTGTTGCACCCTGCTGAATCTTATTCTGAGCTGAATATTTGGTAATGAAAGTGTCCACAGATCCAGTCTTAAACTCCCTGAATGCTTGTAGATTCAACTTGTCATTCCAATAATGTCAAACATGTTCATGGGTGAAAATCTGGATGGCTGTGATTACCATGCTAGTGCTCGAGCTACATTTAGCTCCAGGTATTAAAACTGATTGCTAAAGAATAACACTGCATCTCCCCATCATTTTCAAGTATTTTTAGCATTACAGCAAGTCGTCTCCATTTTGTTTCCATCTGCTTCCCCATCAGATGACAGGAGGTGGCGCTCTGCTCCGTCACTGCTTCCTCTGACATGTTAGTCTTAACAGCACCTTGTAGCGTGTCATGTATGAGATTAGAGAGAATATCTGGGAAGTTTCTCCTCATGTGTGTGATGCAACCCGAAGTTAAAACCTGTCAGGATTGTAGAACTCCTGCAGTGTGAGCCTGGCATTAAGAGGTTCCCACTGAAAGCTCAGTTAACATGAGTAAATGTGACATGAAGCACAAAAAGACAGTCGGAGTTTTGCACCAATCCGTGAAAAATGTGGCCTCCATCAGTTCGCTGCTGGTTGATGGGATGTTTGTATCGCACACCAGCAACAATCAGGTACAACGAGGTGCAAAAACACAACCTCTGGTTCTTCATGTGACTCCATGTGACTATTTTTAGCAGAAGAAAGAAGCTAAACACTGAGATATCACCTTCTCAGCTGATAGGGTGAACGTGTTGCTGTACAGTGACTTTCAGAAGCTACAGATCATTTCTTTCTCTGGTTTCATTTTAGGATTCATTTTAAGGTTTAGCTCTCAGTTTTTAGACCTCTAAAAGGATCAGCATATGACTATTTATCTGATTTATCTCATATTAAGATCTTCTAACTCCGTTTTTTTAAAATGTGAGTATAACTAAGATGTACTGAGATGCTGCATTCAGGGTCCTTGAACCTTCCAGTGGAGGTTCGAGTCGATAACTTTAAGCAAAACCTTAAAACTTATCTTTTAAGACTTGTGTTTATATAGTTTTTGTGCAGTTTAATTTAATTATTTGTTAATAATCAATAGGTGTCAGACCTATTGATTACTTAATTTAAGGCTTTTAAGGCAAAGTTATCATGATGATGATGTTTACTACCAATATCTATATAAATTTGGTGAATTAAAGTTCAGTTTGTACATGTTTTTAGCTCTGTGTTTGGACTCCACCAACTCCTGAGAAAGACATCTCATTCTATAGCTGCTAAATGATCCACTATCCTAATTTGCTAACAGTGTCTATCTGCCATTTGGTGATGGACAGGAAGTCCAAAGTGGGTTTTTAGAGATTTATTGCTGCCTTCTACAGCCAAAAATTATGCTGAAAAGCACAAGAAAACAGTTAAAGGCTGGAAAGTGAGTTGAAAAACGCCATGAATCTCTGCAGAACTGGGGGAAACTGTTGAGTCGGGTTATAATTCTTTGTGGGATCATCACCATTTCATGTCACACAGTTATTTGATCTAAAATGATTATTTATCAACATCAACTATGGTTCCAGAAAGCTTGAAGCTTCAAAATAAAATACTTAATCTGTAAAGTGATTGATCCCCAGTGTGTGAGTGGAAGCGGAGGACGTTTAAACGGTTCATCTGACCCAGTAAACCCACTGTTGCCCCATCAGTAACCTGCACTACAGTTGTTCTCTTTTAAGTGCAAGATGGAAAACTCCTTCCTTGATGAACAGATAAAAGTAAAGTGAGGAAATATTTTGGGTTTGACAGCACGGCTGGAAAAATATCTGTTTGCTGAGCTGAATGTAAACTGCAGCTGCCTTAAGCTGGAAAGTGTTGTTCGAGTTTACAGTTGGCAGATACAGTATTTAGTTTTAGGCCTTTTCTACGTTTAGATTCTTCTCTAGATTCATTGTAACACCATCAGGAGGGAGTCTGATCGTCCTAAAGTAATTCTTCAGCCTGACCATGATTCCAACAAGGGATAGAACGATGTTCAACCAAAAGAAGATCAAGGATCTGATCTCAGCGTCACGGAGTCAGTTTGGGATTCAGCTACAAAGAGAATAACTTTGAGCAAACCGCAACCTAAAGAAAATGTAAAAGAAATGAAGAAAAAGAAATCAGTTCGACCCCAGTGACAGTAGAAGAATAGATGGATGGATGGATGGATGGATGGATGGATGGATGGATGGATGGATAGATGGATAGATAGATAGATAGATAGATAGATAGATAGATAGATAGATAGATAGATAGATAGATAGATAGATAGATAGATAGATAGATAGACTTATAAACACATTTCTTTATCATTTTTGTTATAAAAAATTATGCAATTATTACAGATAGCTCTCGTTTAACCAACAAATCTATGTAAAATGACTCATTTTCACTAACTGTACCTAATTTCTGTAATAAATCTACAGTGTTAAACCTGAATTTAGCTGTTAATAGTTTCATCTGCTCAATAAGAAGGAAATATTTAGGAAATTTTATGGTTTTGTAGGGTCATATATGGTTATTTCACATTAAAACGGTATATATTTTTATTCATAACTTATTAAAAATGGCATTTTGTTGGCCACAGACACTGTTGCTCATGAGTTACTTCATCACCATAGTGAATAAGAAGGAAATGTTTAGGAAATGTTATGGTTTTGTGTGGTATGTACAGTTATTTTACATTTAACTGGTAAATTTAATCTAATTTTGTAAAATATTTTAAATATATTTCAAAAGGGAAAACAATGTGTGAAGTGAAAAGGAAAAAATCTCTAAAACTGCATTTTTTTAAAACTCGTAATTTATTAAAATGACACTTTATTGGACACTGTTACTCAGGAGTTACCAGCTCCAGTACCATATTAACTAAGAAGGAAATCTTTTGGAGATGTTATGATTTCATCTGGTCATTTTACATTTAACTGGTAAATTCAGTCTAATTTTGTAAAATTTTTAAAATATATTTTCAAAAGGAAAAAAATGTGTAGTGAAAAGGAAAAATTCTATAAAATTACAGATTCTTTTATTCATAACTTATTAAAAATGTCCTTTTATTGGTCACAGCAACATGAAAACCTCCACCACCACCTGTACACTCCTGCATACACACCTTCGTCTTCCTGTCGGCCTTCTGGACGAGGTAGCCGATTATCTCACTGTTGCCGTTGTCTTTGGGGGGCTTCCACTCCAGAGCAGCGTTGAAGCCCCAGACGTCGGTGACGGTCACGGCGATGGGGGGGCCCGGCTTCTCTGGTGGGATGGTGAGAGGAGAGCAGATAGAGTCGGAGGATTTGGTGTGAAATTACGAACAAGACAGGTTTGTTAGACTTTAGTGTAGCGGAAAGAAAAGGGGGTTTTACATGCACAGCTGGTTGCGATAACTCTCCTCTCTGACTAGACATAAATGCAGGCAGGAGAGAAAAGGTACCAACAGATCTGGAGCAGGGAAGTCCCACAGAGAGAAAGAAATCAAGCCTCGCAGCGGTAGAGATTTGACAGATTAGACAGATTAGTAAGATTGACAGATTAGTAGAGCAAAAGACAAAGGATCAAGGAAAAGGCGGTGATAGCTGCATACATTACTAGAAAAACTGTTGGCACGGAACTGACAAAGAAATAGTATGCTTCGCCTGCCTGGATTACAGAGCAGAAGAATGCAGCGCGTTCATCATCGATCCTTCTGTGTGGCCTGAGCTAAACACAGGAGAACTGTACAGCTCAGTAGTGTATTTGTCATTAATCTCGCTGCTCTCCTCTGTGGAGCTCAGCACTGTTTCCCCCTCAATCCTCCCCGTGACAGATCAGCTGAGGGAGGAGGCCGGCCATCTGAGCCTCTCATTAGCTCAACCTTCTCGGCAGAGGAAGTGACAGAGGAGCCCCGAAAATCCAAACCTAATCCGAGTCCGCGCACAAATAATTCTTCGCCCAATAATCCGCCCAGAACCCTGACCCAGGGAGGCGTAAGCTGAGGAATGAGCTGGCGGCCGCGGTGGCAGCGCAGGAGCCAGGATTATGTGAGCAGGAGGAATGAGCACTTTGATGATTCCCTGCTTTGAGTCACAGATCCCCCCGAGTATGAAATGAGGAATTATCATCAAATTCGAAGAAAAAAACTCTTGACATGTCACGGATTGGAGCTCAAGCCATCATCCCCTCCTGCAAACAGGTTATTAACGGTGCACCTTGTGAAGTCGAGGCCTGATCTTAACGAGGGAACGCGAGGACTGACCTACAACCTGGATGTAGATGTCGGCGCTGTCGGACACATTCTCGATCTGGACGCCCAGCGTGTACTTCCCGGAGTGGGTTCTCTCGGCAGAGCGGATGAAGAGGATGGTGTCCACCTCGCTGGTACGGATTCCCACCGTTTTGTCCTCCAGAACGACGCCGTCTTTGAACCAGGTCACAATAGGGCGAGGCTTCCCCTGCAGGCCGAGATGGAAGGGAACACAAACGCTGCAGGTTCTAAGCCTTAAAGTGCATTATAGTCAGGTGAACTAGTGTTTAATATAACTTCTGTAGGGTTTATTTCCTAATATGTAAATTAGGAGAGCCTTCAAGGAACCATGCTTGCTTGGTAGGTTCCTCAAAGAACCTTTACCAGCTCAGTTGAGAGAAGAGGGCTCAAAAGGGGTTTCTGGAGGATTTTTTATATAGAGTTATGTCCCTATATGACACCTTATGTCCACATTTACAATTAGTTATATACATTTTATTAGTAAAACAAAATGCTTTGTTGTGATTGTGTGCATTGCAAGTGTGTCATGGGTGTTGTGCAATATTTGACTTTCAAAATAAATTTTTTTAACTGCATTTAATCAACAAAAACATTATTTTACAGATTTTTTTTGCTGTTATCTGAAAGAATAATTATGTATACTGAAAATTCTGTTTTTTAAAGCCTGTTATTTTACAGATTGTTCCTGTTTTTTTCTTTAATTACAGATAATATCTAGTAATAATTTACATTTTCAAACAATTAAAAAAAACTGAGATTGTGCGTAGTAGTAAATTGTACATAATGCCGACTACAAAAATCTAAATGGAAATGTGTTGGGGGCAGTGGTGGTGCAACAGGTTAACCTCTGGACTACTGATCAGAAGGTCATAGGATCGGACCCCAACAGTGGCCCTTGAGCAAGGCCCTTAACCCCCGACTGCTCCCTGCTCCACTGCTTCTAACTAGGATGGGTCAAAATACAGAGAGGAATTTCCCCAAGAGGATTAATAGAGGATAAACTTTTATTACTGTTATGACTATTTCACAATATTTTTCACCATATTTAAATCAGAAAAGTATATGTATTTACAGATATATGACAATATTTGAAAGAAAAAATATGTATATTAAAATTTCAGAAATGGAGAATGTTTTATAACTGTTATTTGACACATTCAAAGTTTTTTTTCATCAGTAACAATTAAAACAACTCATGGATTTGTAGTTTTTAGCTTCAAATCATGATGCTGTAATACTGGATAACGACTTTTTCCTATATTTGAGCAAACTGGGGTGAGTCTTAACAAAAGTGCCAAGATCTCTATTTGCCTCAGTGTAAGAGAAATCCCTCCATTTTACTTAGGAGCATCTGCAGTATTCAGACAAAAAGACTCTACAATGTCTAAATCATCTAGAATAGGAGTTGAAAAGTCGATTCCCAAACCCCACAAAAACAACCTCAAAGGGTTCCTTGAAGCTCTTCTTCTTCTAACAGGGTCACGACCTCAACATTTACACTTGTTGGGTTCCTTTTGTTTTGCATGCCTGGGATTGTTTGTTCTAATTTGAAATGTGCACTTTGTAACTGTGTTTTTAAAAGGTGCTATACATCTGAAGTTAGTCTTATTATTGTTAAATAATGCGAGGAGTTTATGAAGCCTGCTGAAAGTTAAGTTGCCCTCAGAGAACCTGTGAAATATTTTTGTTCACTCCAGCCTGGCAGAGCACGTCTCAACTCTAGTTTCGCCTCATATTTCATCAGCACTACAACAGGAACACACTCTGTCCAGCTCTGGGATGAGACGACAGAACAGTGGGTTCTCTCCTCGGCTCCCAGGAGAACATCATGTCGCCACGTTCTGTCTCCGAGCAGCCTTTTCATCTGCTTCCTCAAAAAGGCGGCGCAGCTCTGGCTCACCTCCTTCTTCTTCTGCTCTATTTTTATTTCCAACAATGGCCTCCCCTTTGCTACTCGCGGTTAGCTTCCTTTCACCGGCGCTGCGATTTGCGAGCTGCTGTCAAATGCTGTAATGCTCCCTGTGCCCTTTGAGCTCTCGCTGTTACCAACATTCACTGATCTGATTATCATTCTAGGAAAGGAAAATATGTCAGATTGCATCCAGGAGAATCTTAGCATTGGGTCCTTCTGTTATCCTGAACACACAAGCACTTAGATGTTCTTCAGATGAGGGCAACCATGAGTTAAAACTGGCTTTTATTGCTGTGAATATTACACGTGTGGCCTGTTTCCACCCAGGATTGAGGCCTTTATCCTGGATTTCAAACAAACCAAACCTAAAAATGACTTATAAATGCTGATTTAGCTACTTTCTATGAAGTCAATGTAAAAAAAACAACTTGGTTCTAGATCTGGCTTTCCTGTGTCGATGCAGATTTAGTGCATATAATGAAAACCTTGCATTTAAACAGTCAAATCTTTCTTTAAAACAGCAAGGCTTGGACTAACCTGGAAGGGGATGACCAGGTTCACCTTCTCGCCCACCACCGTGATGAGTTTGGTTCTCAGATGGCGAGGCAGGCGGATCTTTGGATTCTCTGGTTGGTGGACACATGAGAGGAGAAGATAAGTCGCTGGTGGAAGAGTGGGCGATGTGGAGGAGTACAAATACATCTACGACGCGCAGCATGTGCAGCCTTTACATTCTACGTTCGTGTGTGTGTGTGTGTGTGTGTGTTCCTCAGATATGAATTATGTAGATATGAGAATACACAGTGGAATTATTCCTTCTTTGACACGGTATGTGGTTTAGAAATAATCCGTGAGGTTTATTGTAATTTTAGAACAGCTAAGACACAAAAGTAAGCTGTTTAATTAGAGGTTTTTTAAAGCAGTTCTGTTTCTAAATGGCTGCTGAACCAAGCTGGCTTCTGTCTAACAGATGTAGCTTTATTTGTAAAATAATTATATCATCCTTTTTATGCAGCTTTTTAAAATTTAATTTAATTTTTTAAACTGTAATTTTTAAAAGTTTATATTTATGTATTTATAATGTTTATATTTTGTAACATTTATTCCCCTTTTGTGATAAAATACTAATAATATCTAGTAAAATCACATTAAACAGAATTAATGTCCATGTTGACTGTAAAAAAAATAAATTAAAAAGAGACTAATGACATTATGTACAGTTATGGCCTCTTTTTATTTTATTTTATTTAAATATTTAATTTATTTTATATTATCTGTAATTTTACAAAACAGGAAAAAATCGGTAGAATAACATGTTTGATAATTATTCAGCATTTTATTATTTTATTCTTAATAAACATATTCTTTCTTTCTGACAATGGAATAGTCTTTTTCGAATGTAAATACAGTAAAAAAAATTATGTATAATTTTGAAGTCAAACATTGCATTTTACAGATTTTTCCTGTTTTGTTAAATTACAGATAAAAGTACTATTTTGAATATTGATTGTTTTAAAAAGAGGGCAAAACATTAAATAATGTCCACATCAGAAATCTGTATTTTTCCAAATGCTAATTCATTCTTTTACAATGACGAACTGTAAAATTATAACATTTTGTTGTATTTAAATCAGCTAGAAATGGAATTATTTTACAGATATTTGCCAATATTTTCACTGCTTTAACAGTTTTTGAGTTTTACAGTATTGCACAGTTCATCACATGATTCTTTTTTGTGTGTTTCTTTATTTTGTGCAGTTAAAGTTTGTGTCTGACCCATGATCTCTCTGATGGTGACGCCCTGGGTGAGCGTGGCAGGAGGGCTTCGTCCGGCGATGTTGACACAAGTCACCCTGAACAGCATCTTCTCTCCCACTGGGAGATCCTTCACCCTGTACTGGTTCTTGTCCACCAGTTTCTCATTAGCCTGGATCCACTGGTCACCTGAGCAACAGAGGAGGAGGAGGATTAAGAGAGGAACCAATCAGAGAACCAGGAACCATCCAAAGATCTCAAGGTGAAGCTGAGAATGTACATTATGTATGTTCTGACTGACTCACAATGGGCCTGTAAGATCACTGAAATTAATGACTGGTGACGTATTTGTTTCTTATTTATGATAACTGTCATGCTCTTTTAATCTTGACATTAATCTCATTTTAATTGTTATAGAATATGAATGTATCTCCCAACAACCCGTTCCTCTGTAAAACATTTTTCAGCCATGCTGCATTTATTTTATTGATCAAGAATGTTATATTTTCTCTTAGTCTCAGCCCAGTTCACCTAAAAGTCTCAGAATCTTTGTCATGTGACTGCTAATTACAGCTGACTCGGTTCTCACTTCCTGGTTGCACTAAGGAGCACAGAATTTTTTGTTTCTTGCAGAATCTAATGCAAATAGTTTATTATTGGAGAATTCCTCAATGAAGTGTAAATTACAGTGTTTTATTAAAAGAAATATCACAGTTTCAGCTTGGCTATGGTCGCTTTTCCTAGCAAAGCCACATTTCACATGTTCACGGACCGTCAGAAAGTTGAAAATGTGATGATTCTTTCTGTTATTACAGTTTCTTGCTATGATAAATGGTGTAACGTTGGCATTTTTTGTAAAGAAAACAAGCCTTTCTATGTTTTCTGGTGGGTCAGGGGGTTAAGAGGGTTAATTAGCACCTTTAGGTCCAACTGGCAGGCCTACTGCACTTCCTTAATCTAAGCTAATATCCATTTTGCATATATTTACTTCCTTCTTTGCAGTACTCGATGATGTAGCCGTCGATGCCGCCTGCTCCGATTTTCTCTGGAGGACGCCACTTGAGTGCACAGGTAGTGTCTGTCACATCATCCACGGTGAGACGAGTGGGCTCGCTGGTGGGGGCTGAGAGAGACAAGAGCTAATTAATACGTTAATACCCGGTGTAAATGGGATGGGAAGGTAGGTTAAGCTGCCTCAAAATGAGCATTGTGTGAAAAGCCCCTGTTAATTAACCATTCTGCTAATGACAAATGGCAACGCACCAATGGGCATGAAGGGCTTTGAGTTCGAGCTGGGCTGAGAGATGCCAATGCCGTTGACTGCAAACACTCTCATTTCATAAAGTACGCCTTCAATCATCTTCTTCGCCTCGTAGGTGGTGGACTCATAAACATCAAAGTTGAGCTTGGTCCATCTGTCCGAGCCAACCTTCTTCCTCTCCATCAGGTATCCTGGAGGACGACATACGGCGAAGTCGTTAAAAACGGCTCAGCGTTCTTTGGAGAAGAGTTCAAAAACATTGTGATAAACAGAGTGGATTCTGAGCTGCTGTTCCCTCCTGGGAGCCAGACATCAGATGTGAACATTAGATGCTGCATGTTTCAGCGGTACCTTTAATGGGAACTCCGCCGTCGTACGGAGGAGGGTCCCATGTGATCGTGGCGCAGTCCTCGCCAACTGATGTGCATTTGACATTCTCAGGAGACTGGGGCACATCTGGAGGGGCAGGTTACAGTTGGAAACGGTGAGGGAGGAAAGATGAAACGGAGACAGAGGTGAGAGCAGGCATGGGCACGAGAGGAGGAGTTTCTGAGGCCGTACAGTAAGAAAACACACAGATGTGACTGGATGCACTAAAAACACCGGTAGAGCCTCACATCCAGAGCTCTTTATTAACGACTTGGGCTTTTATTCGTCTCTCATGGACTCATCAGCATCAGGCTCCTTTTGCTCTACTACCAACCGTCTTACAAAGCACACATTAGTTTTTCAGAGCATTCTGTGCTGCTCTATGAATTTCAATATGTTTTACAACTTTCCAACAAATGGCTGCTATTGATTTCACTACAATCTTCAGAACTAGTACAGTGAATATATTTCCATGTAATTAAATTGGTGTCAAAATTTGCTTGTTGTTTTGTTTTGAGGTTAAATGTGTTTTAAATCATTCCAGCTGTTTTCTATTCATTACTGTCTCTGCAAAACTTAAGCTGGAGCAGAGACTTGAAACTTCTAAATTCACATTAAGGAAGTTATACTGTCAGGATTACATGTTAATCATCATTTCTAGTTGTACTAATGCACAACAATAGCATAACTAATAGGCTACAGGCTGCGTGCCTGCCTTGAAAATCACTACAGCATCTCTGAATATGCTAATTTTAGTGGCTCCAGCCTGCAAATGGTATGGAATTAAAATTCATATATAGATTTCTAGGCATAGCACACATTTTTTTACTGCACTTACAGCATGTTGCATTACATAACATTACAATAAATGCAGGGCCTGATAGAAAAGATATAAGTATGACCCATTACAAAAAAAAGAAGTTAGCTAAAATAGGACTATAGAAAAGTAATAGCTCATACTGGCAATGATGTTGTAATAGTAAATGTGCAAATTGTAGTGGCTGCACCATACAAGTGAATTAAAATTCAGCCGCACATAAGATAAAATAAGACTTTTGTGTCAGATGTTGTTCATAAATTAATTACATAACATAAGCATGAATGTAAGGCCTGATATATTATAGAAAAGCAATGAGATATAAGTATGATCTAATACTAAAAGGAAATGTCAGTAAGCTAAAACAAAAAGAAAAAACACTACAGACAAGATGAAACAGTAAATATGCTAATTGTAGTGGCTAACGCACACAACTGGTATGTAATTAGTAGTAATTATGTAGGTTTTTAAACGTGGCGCTAACACTGAACATTCTGGATCCTTTTCTTTCCTTTTAAGTCACTTTTTTCTGACTACCACACAATCTCAGTTCAAGGACGTATAGTTTTCAGCCAGCCAGGAAAAAAAAACTGAGCATGAGAACAGGAAGGAGACAGAAAGTGAGAGGAAGCCACTGACCCACGATTTTGATGATGACGCTGGCCTTGTCCTCGCCGGCCGGGTTCGTCACGGTGATGTAGTAGTGGCCCTCGTCTGATTTCTCCGCCTCTTCGATTACGAGGCTGCTCAGGGTCTTCCTGGTCTCCACGCGGACCCGTCCCTCGGCCTCGGCCACCACCTACCACACAGGACAAAGAGGCTGCTGAGGAGGACGGCGTTGCACAACGGCGGCTGCACAATGACAGGTGATTCAACCTTCCCACTCTAGCTCATTCTTCCTTTTGTGCTGCTCGCTGACTAACGGCTGGAAGCTCTGACTGACGTAGGAAGAGTCTGACGTGTGTTTGGGTGAATGTTAAGGCGAATGCTGAGAATCTGGAGTGTTTCTTCTCACTTGATCTTCTTTCATCCAGCAGACGGTGGGCGCCGGCTCTCCTGTGATCTCAACGTCAAGGCGAAGTTTGTTTCCAGCCACCACGATGATGGTGTTCTTGTTGCCCGCGCCCGTGTCCAGGTGGATTTTAGGAGGATCTTTGGGAGACGGGGAGGAAAAAGATCTGGGTTACATGATCCCTTTTATGCTTGAATATTGTTTGACTTTGAGGCTTTTACATTCGGAGCAGCGCTTGTTAAGTTGATTTTGTTTTTCTGTCGCAACCTTTGACCGCTCCGGATCGATATATTTTTTATCTTTTCAGAAGTTCAGCACCCTCGAGTGCTGCATGTCAGGAGCAGACCACTCAGTTTTGAAGAGGAAGAAGTTCAAAGGGCAATTTAGTAGCAGCTGAAAATCAATCTGTTGCAGACTTCCAATGATTTAACTTCATATCTTGTTGCAATGGGTCTGTCCACTGTGACTTTACTGTAGAGGGCTGTTACATTTGGACACCCCTGGGTGTGGACTCAGGCAAAATAGGCTTGAAAGTTCTCACATAAAACCTACAACTCTGCTTTACAGCTTGATTTTTGTCTTGGTCTTTGGGTTTGCTTTCTTATTACTTCCTGTTTTATTTTGAAATCACCTTCCCTTGTTTGTTGCCTGTGTTTTTGCTTCCTTCCATTGTCTCAGTTTCCCTCCTCTTTTGATTGCCCTGATAGTTTTCACCTGTGCCTTGTCTCCCCAACCAGTCCTAAGTATATCAGGGGTCTTTTTCAGTTCTTCCCATTGGCTTCCATCCTGTTTGCTACCTTCACTTCTCCTTGCTCCTCTGGTTTGTGTTTTTCTTCTTTTTTTGACTTCTGTGGATTTATTTTTGGACCAGTTTTTACGTGGAAGATTGGCTGACTTATGTTCATTCACCTGTACCACCCCAGTAAGTTTCTTTATTTAAGTTTTTCTGCTCTTGGGTCTTTTCCTGGCAAATCCTGGCAGTTTTAAAGACCACCTCCAGTGAAAACATTTAATTTTTCACTATGTTAACAAGTCTATATGGTGTCTTTTATATGCTAAAAGACACAAAAGTTTAAATCTTTCTTAAAAAATGGAAATATAATGGTTATTCACTTAATTGATTTGCACATCTTAGACAAAGTAGATGAGTACAATTCCATCTAAGCCATTTAAAGGCATAAAGGGAATATTTTCAAGGTAAAAGCTTGTAATCATGTAACTTTGATACACAGAGATGAGTTTTTTGGAGGTTAATCAGTGATCCGAGGGGGACTTTAATACTTAACTGAAACTTTCACCACATTGGCACTAGATGTCCTGCTGATATCCAACCTTACCCCAATGCTAGAACCATGTCAGCACATGCATTTAGATCTAATATTTGCTGTCATGCAAGATCATGAATAAAACTCTATATTTTTAAAAACAGCAACACTTACCTTGGCGGGGTTTATAGTCAATCTTGATTTCTGAAGAGAAGAAATACAAATCAGCCTTCTTAAAAATGTTTATGCTCAGAAGAAGCTTCATATGTTGTTTTGTGTGTCGCTCTCACCCAGGAAGTTGAGTTTTGCAGAGAGAGAAAGTGCGTAGCCATCGGGGACAAAGGTATAATCTCCAGCGTCTGAAGACTTCACGTCATCAATCGTAAGCTTGTGGGTCCTGAGGACGTGTTACCAGATGTTACCAAGGAGACAACACTCGCTATGACCCGCAATTATGCAAAGGACAGTTACCCTAGCAACATTCTCCATGAGGCTATAAGGCAGAGTGAGAAACATACTAAATGGCTTTCACCTTGTGTGACCGCTGTCGCCTTGGCATATCTCCTGCCATAGGCCGCTCTGATGGAGGGATTACTGAGAGAAACCCCAGACCCTCGGGCTGTGTACGCTGCATGTCAGTGTGTTTAGAGGTTAGAGCTTTACAGACTGCAGCCGATCCTAAAAATGGGTCAAACAACTGAGACAGCCCATGTGGCCGACGGTGCTTATTGTCATAGCTGTAAGATTTCACAAGTCTGTGCTTGAATGTGTGTAACCGTACATGAAGACGGAGCTTGAAACTGCAGCTTTCTCACATCAAAACATGAACCCACAGCGGTCTGATGTGCAGCGATACCTTCCGATGTGCGTCATTTTGATGCGATCACTGGCCTGGACTTCGACACCATCCTTGAACCACTTCCCCGTCACCTTTTCATCCGACACTTCACACTTGAATACAGCCTGTTCAGCTGCCTTCAAAGTAAGGTCAGCTATGCTCTGCAGAACCTCCAGCTCCTTTTCTGGAGTAAATAAAAAGGAAGAAAACAGCATAGATCAAAGCATACCGCAGCATACGGAGGCTTGTTTACGCAGACAATGCAGCTGATTTTGACCCGCGCCAAGTGGCAACATGTAACTACAGGTCACAAATACACTTCAGTAATCACTTGACAAAACCCAACATTTAAAGTTTCACCGCTCTTGTAATTCCTGTTCTCGAGGAGCAGTTCAACATTTTGAGAAATCTGCTTTGTTCACTTTGTAGCTGAGAGTCAGATGAGATGACTGTCATGCCTGAACTGTAGCAGGAGTCAGCAGGGAATTAGCTTGTCAAGAGGACCGGGAACACGGTAAAACGGCGAGAATGGCTCGGTAAAAAGTAGAGCAGCTGTAGTTAGTTGGTATAATCGATGATGTTGGCGCATAAAGAAGGGTTGACGTGAATATTTTGAGCGATGCATGTGTTGTTTGTACTTAAACCCACTGGCGTCATGACGTGCTCTAATTTAGACAAAGACGGCTGCAGCAGAGTCCGACTCGGTTCAGTGTAAAAGTTTCCAAAGATGCGAGAGAAAGAGCGAGAACATTTCAAATTATCAGGGAATAAAGAGGGGAGCTGTAAACTGCCCTTAGCACTAAAACAATGTACAAAACCTGGAAGAGAAAACAAAGTCGCTTTTTAACGTAGAGACACTTTACATCTGTTTGCTTCTCTCCTGCTCCCTGTGCTCACATCTACAGCATTTTAATACAGCCAGATCCTGGTAAAGCTGTTCTCACTGATATATTTTTCTGTTTATGTCTGTTTTAGAATTGATTTTAAGAGTGTGTTGATCACTTTTAAAGCTGGTTCTGGCCCTAAAGCTACATGTATGCTGACCCCATATGTTCCAGCTTGCAGCCTTCGACCTTCAGGCTGGGCGGTTCTTGCTGCTCTGAGGTTAGATTTTAAATCTAAAAGTGTGTTTACGATCAGGCCTGAGGAGATTAGTCTCACAGAAGCAGTGGCTTCTTTTGAATCACTTCCTAAAACCCATTTTTATAGATCTGCTTTCATGCAATATTGTCTTCTTGTGATCTTTTATTGCTTTTATTATTTTATTTAAACATATTCATCATCTTGTTATTTTTCTTTCTTCAGTAGGCCTTAGTGTCTGGCTTCTTGTTGGCATTTTGCCTCCTGGATCTGGTTTGTCAAAGCACTTTGTTAAAAGGTGCTACATAATAAAAAATGTTATGAAATAGCCATATTTCCAAAAAAAATGTTGGCCTATTTCTTTACAATCTTTTAAAATCTTTTATTTTACACCATGACTTATGACTGGATAACTGCCTGATATACTAGAAGCACTCATATATTTTATAACTAAAGTTGAGGAGTTATAATTTTGTTAATTTCTTTGCCTCTTCTTCAGCGTCACACTATGATGATGAGGTGTTCCTCCATCATCTGTGGACCCGCTGCATGCAGACAGCCTATTTAGCCGCCCAGATTGCAATACTACGTTCATATTAACCACCTGATTCTCAGCGGCTGTGACTAGACTGCTTCCTCTCTGCATCCCCATCCTGCAGCTGAGGAGGAGGGACAGACATTTTCTCACACTATAATCAATTTAGGAGACTCGTCTGGCTCGCAAGTAAGCAGCGACTAAGACAGCCGGCTGTGTGAAGCCTGCCATCAATTTTGGAGGTGTAGGAGAAAATGGGTATGACGAATGCTGTGAACCACTGATACAAGATACTAATGAAGTAATATTAATTATGACATGAGTAATGACTAATTTGCTGCTTTTCATGCTTGTCAAGATGGAAAACATCAACATGTGCTGATTAAATGTTGTTTAAGTTCCTCGCTGCGGCGTCGTTAGTCAACTTTAAGTTACTGCTCCTGATGCTGTTGGATTCTCTTTAGGACGACTGACATCTCTGGTGTTTCAAGTGAGTGTGTTTCCAGGTTTATATACAACAAAGCTGGTAAAGTACCTTCAACCTCCAGCTCTGCCTTGGACTCTCCACCATTGGTGAAGGCGTAGTACATTCCAATATCGTCTGTCGTGGCTTCGTTTATGATCAGAATGTGCCTCTTCCCGTCCTTTTTAAACCTGTACTTTGAACCTGCAGTTTCTCTCGTCAGCTCGACTCCGTCTTTCATCCTGTGCAGAGAAGAAAAGGCGCACATGCATCAGTGACACTGGAGCACCGGGAAGAGAGGAGCAGCTATTGATTGACATGTCGGCGGCGCTCTACATGGCTGGAGCCTTCAGGGATCACAAAGCTTTGGCACAGTTGAAGATGGTGCAGGAGGTGAGCGTTTCTTCAAATAGACTTTGGGTTCTGCTCTCACAACGATTGCTAAAATAGCTCTCAGACAGTTTTCCGATAGAAAGTCATCCATTATAAGCTGCTGTTTAATCTGGATGTATAAAACGCATACATCCTTAAAGTCCTAAAGTTTTTAGCGTTGTGCACTGCAACAAAACAAAAAAACGTCGCATTGTCTTTGCACATTTGTCAGGCGACTTCTTGCTGCAATGCAAAACACAAGCTACTGGGTATTTGCATATTTTGTTTCTGCTTTCTCATGTTTTTTCATTCTCTGGTTTGGAATAACCCAGTTTATCTGTTTTGGGGGTTCACAGAAACTCAAAAGGTGTGTTCAGATGCAGATTTACATGCGGCACAATTGTGTGTAATCTCATTGTGACGAGGCTACTGGGCCACAGTTTGGGATTTACCCACAGCAGTGGAGTAAGCCATCTGCATGATCGGAAAATGTTTCAACTAGTGGAAGTAATCTGCACTTATCCCTCGGCTTTATGAATCTGGCGTTATTTCTTAAACATTTGGAGGGAAAAGACGTTGGACTGAAGGGAAAAAACAGACAAAAAGGGGTTTCTGGTGAGCACAGTAAAAAGATTTAGACCTAAATATACCGACTAGTCAGTTAGAAGCAGGTTTACAGCTCTGCAGCCGCTACATTGTCTGTCTGGGGTGAATAAGCTCAGATATATGAGCACATAAAGACCAACTAAACTAGCTTCCATTTAGGCATCATGAACCAATGTAATGTCCGTAAAAACATCAACAGGTTTGTGTAAAACCGTAGCTTTCACATGCTTTTACATTTTATTTCATCATTTTATCACCTCATTGACATCATGTAGTCTAAATATGTAAAACTTGTCAGTGAAATCACCAAGTCCTCCTCGTAAAACAAGCTTATCCAGTGACAACAGTTCCCCAGTTAACAGCCCATCCAGGCTTACACGTATATCCCTAAATGCTCAGACAAAGTCCTGGGTGTTTTGTACTGTAACAAAGCAAAACATGAACATTTGTAAAGCAGAGAGGAATTTCTGCTGCGCTGCAAAACACAAGCAACCGGCTGTTTGCAGACAAGCTTTTGTTTCTGCTTTTTCTATCGTTTTTTTTTTCAGCTATAAACCAGATTCTAAAGTCCTGGTCGACTGCTCAGCTTTCTTTATCAATCAAAGTTTATTCATGCAGCACAAGTCATGCATTAAACACATGGAACTCCAAGTGCTGAATGAAAATTGACCCATTAAGATCACAAGTTTAATTAAAAACAACATATCATATTAGAAACAATGATACCAATGAATGAACACACTATAGATTTAGATTTTCTATATATATCCACAGTTTTTGCCTCTTTCAGGTCGTCCAGCAGGATCCATTATCTATGCATCGCTTTTCTGTAGGGTCGCAGAGGGGGGCTAGAGCCTATCCTAGTCGATACCCTGACTCCGTTGAAAACCCACACTGCACAGGGAGAACATGCAAACTTCACACAGAAATATCCCAGGCATCCTAACTGGGGCGCGAACCAGGGATCTTCTAGCTTTGAGGCAACGCTGCTAACCACCGAGCCACCGTGCAGCAGGAAGTTATACTCCAACATGACAGTTAAAAACTATAATTATACAGATTAATATTTGCCTTTAGTACATAAAAGTTGTCATTATTATACTGAAGACACCTCTGTTGACATTCACATCACATTCTTTGACAATGATGAATCCCACACCTCGCATAGCAACACTTTTTACACTATGTGTTGTACAAGGCCTCTAAACTCGCTGCCTCAGTGGACGGTTTAGTCATTTATACTTGTAAGCTGACCTCCGAATAATGAATCTGCATTTCATAATTAATATGGGAGCGAAGCAAAGGGAGCGTTAACTCACCATTTGACGTTGGCTCCTTCCTCAGACACTTCCACTTCAAACTCCACCTTCTCACCCACCACGGTGTGAACGTCGTCCAGCAGCTTGGTGATGGTGACTGGAGGCTCTGGAGACAAACAGCACAGCTTTGAGTCAAACCTGCTGTAAAAAAACGGCCACTGAGTCATTAAAGACCTGCACCGGCGCGTTATGTAAATCACCAACTGTACGTATCTGAATCACCGGAGGAGCACTGACCACTAACATGAGTGGGGGAGAGAAGGAGAGTGGTAGGCAAACAGATCTGGAAGGTAACAGCACTTGAGTGGAGTGAGTAATGCTTTTCAGCGCGCCATGACAAAACAACTCATTTGGCGACTGTGCGAGCCTCAGGCGACACTCTGACACATGCAAATCTGGATTCCAACTAAGGCCTCGTCCACATTAATGCAGATCTTTTTGCAAAATTAATGAGTTTTTCAACATTTGGGCCTCTCTGCATGCAATTAGGTCGTTAAAACAGAGATTTTTCAAACAGCCTTTCAACCCTTCTTCTCTGCGTTTTGAAATGTCTTTGGTGTAAACTGGCCTGACGCGCTTGTTAAAAATTTTGTAGTCGCTTTTGCAATTTCATGCAAAAAGAGATGTTTTGTAACATGTTTTTTGTGTGAGCAGAATTTTTTTAATCAAACAGATGGGGAAATATCTTTTGAGAAAAATATCTGCAGCAGCGTTTACAAGGCCACGATTAAGAGTCAATAATCTGAATAATGAAATAATTAAAATGAGTAGCTGGTGGGATTGGAAATACTTCACTATCACTTTGCATCTGTCTAGTTAATGACTCAGAGCAAACTAATTAAAACCTAACAAAATGTAATACACTGTTAAAAATTAATTAAGATATTTTTATTTGACATTGTAGAAATCTGTTCTCACCTTGACATGAAAGTCTTTTTTGTAAACTTTGGCCAAATTATATTGACCGTGATGTTGAAAAGCATTAAAAGTGGAAAACTTGTTACAGACACTATGGCTGATTTAAAATCTCCGGACTCGTGGACTTTGCGGGCGTGTTCACGGGAAGTCTGGGAGGCTGAGGGCTGTCCAAATCCACAATTCATCCAGTCCACAAGGGACCTCAAGAGGACTTTCTGCTGACTTCCAGAGAGTCTGCTTGGGGTGCAGACTTGAGCAGACTTCACGAGTTGGATTACCCACAATTCATTGCAATACAAATGTGAAGTTTTAATTCTTCCATTTTATTATTGCAGCCTAGCCTGTAAAAGCTTTGCAGTCTGAAGCCAAAATCAAAGGCTAAGAAAAATGGCTGGAAAAGGGCAAAAGCAAGTCTTCCAAAGTAAACAATACCCACATTTAGTATTAGTCTGGTTATATGGGTAAATAAACATTTCTGATTTTGAATGGGTATAGCCTATGTGTATGAATGTTGATTTGTTCACTCACAAAAAAAGCCCATAAATGGGATTTATGTCTTGAGCAAACCCTTCACCTCATTAAACATACTCTCAGATGTTCTTCCGGAAACAAGTGAAACGGACTCCAAGCCTGTCTATTAGCTCCAGTCATAATGCTACAGACTCCCGCTCTGTAGACATTAACGTGATGACGGTGAAGAAGTCACATTGCATACGCTTGAAGTCCACGAGGCCTCAGTCTGCAAGTCCAGAGGATGGTGATTTGGATTTAGTTTATATAATTGCACCAAAACTTCAGGCATCTAGTGCTCTTTCCTCCTCTGGATGGAGGTCGATGGCAGAAGAAGGACAACATGTGCAGTCCCTATTTTAGATTTGAATAACATCACAATAAGCTCCTGAAGTCCTCATCAGAGCCACCAAACGGATCCTTCTTGCAGAGGTGGAGGTTCCTCCGTCTCCTGAGGTGCTGGGAGTCACATGGTGTAACCACACGGTGTGATGCTTGCTGCTCCGCTAGCTTCAGCTATTTGTCATCATCAGGATGTCGTCCCCCTCCGGACGGCTCAATCCGCTCTGACCTCAGACACATGCAGAACCTCGCAAAAAGTTTTGTGAAAAGAGTTTGATGTTTTCAGAGCGATTCATGGTCTGTTCACTTAAAAACTGAGGATTTCATTTCCCTCAGGAACAGATACAGACACAGACGCATCCAAGGAGGTGTTAAGGACAAACCTTTAACTCTGCTCAGGGCAGTGTGAGACCTGTGAAGTATCACAGCACAAAATAAGTCTTGAAACTTTGCAATATTAGTAGCAATGATTCCATAAGTTTGGTGTCGCTGTTTGGAATAACCCGTTATTTGTTTGTTTAGGGATTCTTAAAACTCTAAAGGTGTGTTCAGGTGCACATTTAAATGTGGCACAATTGCATATAACTTCAATTTTAAGGGGATCCTTGGCAATAGATTGGGATTTACCCAAAGTAGTGCCATCTAACATCTGAAAATATTTCAACTGGAGCCAATTATCTGTACCTATCTGTCGGGGAAAAGCAGCTATACTAAAGAAACAACTCACGTCTCCTCTCTATTGGCTCCTTGTGGAAAATAAACACATATATTTGACCTGCTTTAACATGACTTGAAAATGTGTGTGCAAGAACATAACTTTTGCATGCACTGCCATTGTATTTTTCATTTCACAAAGCCTTGCAAGTGTTGAATTGGAGCTTGTGGAAACCTCACAGTACAACACATCAGAGACCCAAGCTTTTAGCCGAAGTGCTTCATGTCTTTTTTAAAGTACTGCGACTGCTAGCTTTGACTAGCTGTCACCTGCTGAACTCTCCGCTGCCCTCGCGAACGTCAAGATGAATCAGCGACAGAATCTACTGATGCAGGTGTTTGCAAACAGCCGCGTGAATGATATTTATACGGACACAAACACTCATAGATACGCACTCGGAGGCTGCGTTGAGGCACTGAATAGCTTCGCCTCTTGTGTGGCCTGATATGTAAGAGGAGGATGGATAGCAGTGAGCAGAGTGAAGTACTGGATTAATAAAGATGCAGGAGACCTAATTAGATCCATTAAAACAAACACTGAACAGACATGACAGATGTGAAGCAGTTAGCTTGATTACATGAACCCTGCACCTACTTAAAACCTTTTCCTGCACCATGTAATATCTAATAGCACAGCTCTGACGTGTCGAGGCCTGAACTCCATCCACAGACCTCTAAAGGTGTCTGTGCACCAAGAAACCTTCGAATCCTGGAAGCTGAGAGGTGGAGCATCCATAGATCGGACATGTTTTTCCAGCACATCCCACCAGTGCTTGACTGGATTGAGATTTGATGAATTTGGAGGCTGAGATAGTGTCTTGAACTTATGGTCAGGTTCCTCAAACAATTCCTGAACAGTGTTTGCAGGGTGGCAGGGAGCATTATCCTACTGAAAGAGGCCATCAGGGAATACTGTTGCTATGTAGGGGTATAGCTGATCTGCAGCAATGCTAAAGTGCAAGCTTACTTGAAAAAGTCTTGCAAAAAGTCTCCTTTAACTTCAATGCATTTGGTCTACCGATGCTCAGGCTTCACTATCCCTTTGCAGAAGAAGGTCACATCTTGAACCTCCAGATGTTCCTCAACTGCATGCATGCATGACCTCATCATCATTCCAAAAATGGGCGAAGTGGGAGTTTAGTTTGGGAAATGGATTGAAGTCACACAGTGCAGGTCGGGTGGTTCATGGAGCAACAGTTCAAAACCACATCTGACTACTTCCTCCACCTGTGATGTGTAGACGGATGTATTGTCCTCGAGCAACGTCGCTCAAGCTTGAAGCTTCCCTCTCCTTTTTTCTTTGATTGCTTTAAACTGTTTTTGTGGACAGTGATATAAGGCTTTGTAGTAGACAGTTATGCCCCAAAATGGGAGTTACAGCCCTTGTTTCCTGGTAAGGTTGAGAACTTTTTTAAAGTAACCTTGTTGGTGTGAAAGTAACATCCACATGAATACCAGGGTCCAAGGTTTCCCAGCAGTTTGTCCAGAGCATCACACTGCTTCGGCCAGCTCTACATGATGGAAAAGGAAGTATCATCCATCAGACCAGGCCACTTTCCTCCAATCATGTTTCAGTTCTGACACTCACATGTCCAATGTAGGAGCTTCTGGTGGTGGACAGGAGTCAGCACCGATACTCTCCATTCTATAGGAATTCTGTAGGTTTTGCTTCAGAAGCTCTTCTGTAGGTCGATCTTTGTTCCCAGAGGACATAAATGAACCATGGGCATCCACAACCTTGTCACCGGTTCACTGGTTGTCCTTTCTTGGACTACTTCTGGTAAACTCTGCATCTCGAAACGCCCCACAAGATTTGTCCTTTTGGAGATGCTCAGATTAAGTCCATAGCTATACACTTTAGTCTTCATCAAAGTCGCTCAGACCCTCCTTTTTCCTGCTTCCGACTTCAACAACACACTGTTCATTCGCAGCCTAAAATATAGACGCCATATTAACGAAATAATCAGTGTTATTTACTTCACCTGTCAGTGGTTTTAATGATGTGGCCGTGTTTATTCCATTTACCATGTTTTCCATTAAACCACTTACATAACAACAAAAACACTGAGTATCTTTTTTTTCCACTACTCTCAGTATGAAATATAGCTTTCAGACACACCGACCTCCAAATTTTATGTCGCAATTAGCATTCAAATCGTCCTTCGCAAACACTGGTATCAGTCAGACTGTAATAAATATGTCATCACATTAATACATACAGCACGACGACAATGATACATGACAATAAACAAAGCATAAAAATTTCACTCGCCACGTACCCATTAAAAATGAGTGAGCAGACAACAGAGCGCGGCGTGTTACTGTGTGGCATGAAAGCGTCGGAATAAACAGATGACAAACACAGACACGAGAAGGGGAACAGAGCTGTCAAGCCTCTCAACGCTCAAATGACAGCGTTTGCTAAACCGAGCAGAGAGAAGAGGGAAAAAAAAGCACCTCTCCCTCCCTGAAAGAAGGATTCCTCCAAAGACAGTGACTCATATACCTTTGACAAAAACCTCCGTGAAGCACTTCTCCTCCCCGACCACGCACTCGTATGCTGCGTCATCCGACAGGCTGCACTTGTTGATAGTGAGTGTCCGCTTGTTGCCCACGCTCTCAAACACATACCTGGACACACACACACACACACATGGGGGGACGATGGGGGAAGATTATGCGAGCAGGATAAAGAACAAGTGATGAGAGGAAGAGACAAAAAAAGAGAAAAGAGAGGGAGAGAAAAATGATTAGCGGCCACCATCGGACGCTCAGGGCCTGAAGACAACAACAGAGTGACTCACAGTTTCACAGCAAGGCAGGAATCCACACACTCACAACAGAACACACACACAGTTACGCTCCTACACATTTACATTCAGGTTAAAAAAATACGGTGACGAACATCGAAAAGCTACAGTAAAGTCACGGCGTCATCACATGCAGCGGAAGGTTACAAGCTGTTTGCATCGTCAGACAACTCAAGGTCAATCAATAGAGAGTGTAATTAGACGAACTGAATGAGCACTGCACGGCTGACAGTTGAGTTCTTTGTGTGGGAGGAAAACACAGATTAAAATAGCATTAAATTTAGTTGCTGTAAATGAATGCATCAGCTACTGCGGGGCATCTGCGTCCGTCCGCATGCTTTCCAGACACGTTTTCTTTTACTGGAACGCTCCAGAGCTGCACAGATTCAGCACTGCACTCCGGTTGCATTGCCGGACTCCCTGTTAGAACCTGCCGTCCGTGTTGTGCAACTTCCACGCAACCCTCGTGTGTTAGCAGCTGCATCAGTTTGTTGCGACTCCACACCCACAGGTTTCTTTCATTTTCAAACTGCAGCTCCAGCTGACTCGGATGACGTCACTGCTGGTGTTTTATTCTCCATAGTTCGCACACATGCGCTCTCCCTGCAGCTACAAAAGGTGTTCTCACATATGCAGAAGCCTTTCTAATACATGCAAACATACTTTTAATAAATACTTATCATTCCACTACATTAGTTGATATAGGAGTCAAACCACACTCAATAGTTGTACTACTAGTTGTCTAGTAAGTTTTTAGTTTTGTGCAATCAAACCATTAATATGTCATTATGTACACTGTTAAAAAAAAGTAAATTTTAAAAAAAATCTTGCTGCAAGGGCACAAGAAAAGGTAACTTAGAAAAATGATGGAATACTGTTCAAAAACTTAACAACTAGGATAAATAATTGCAAATATCTGTAGAATGAAAACATTTTAGCTGATTTAAATACAGTAAGACAGTGTAATTTAATGGTCACATGATGTAAAATAATGAATTGCTTTAAGTAGTATAATCTAAAAATGAAGTTTTTGATATGGTTTGTGCTTGTTTTATTTTGATTTTTTACAGTCAACATGTAAATTAATATGTTTCTTGTGATTTTGCGAAATATTAAATGTGAATTAACAAAAAAAGTAAATTGTTAGTATAAAAAAATGTATTTTAATAATATATTTTGCTGATTAAATTACAGTTAAAAAAATCGGTGTAATGTTATTGTCAATTCAACTGTTGTAACAGAATAAATCACCATTTTGTAAAAATATAGATTTGTAATTTATTTTTTCGTTTTGACTGTTTTGGTCGGGCTGTACGGTGGCATGGTAGTTAGCAGTGTCGCTTCACAGCTAGGAGATCCCTGGTTTGCGTCCCGGTTAGGACGCCTGGGATCTTTCTGTGTGGAGTTTGCATGTTGTCCCTGTGCAGCGTGGGTTTTCACCTGGTACTCCGGCTTCCTCCCACAGTCCAAAACATGCTGAGGTTAATTGATTATTCTAAATTGTCCGTAGGTGTGAATGAGAGTCTGCTTGGTTGTTTGAGTAGCTCTGTGATAGACTGGCGACCTGCCTTCCCCTGAGTTGACTGGGATAGACTCCAGCCACCTGTGACCCTACAGAGGATTAAACGGTGTATAGATAATGGATGGATGGACTGCTTTGTCCCTTTTCATTAGGGTTAACATGTAAATGAATAATTTTATTTCCCATAAGGCAGGGGTGCCCAGTCCTGGTCCGGGAGGGTCACTATCCTGTATGTTTTAGATGTTTCCCTCTTCCAACACCTGATTCAAATGATCAGGATGGTTATCAGGCTTCTTCAGAGCTCGATGATGAGCTGATCATCTGAATCAGGTGTGTTGGAAGAATGAAACATGTAAAACATGCAGGATAGTGGCCCTCCAGGACCAGGACTGGACACCCCTGCTCTAAGGTTTCGCTTTAATATTATCTCTAATTTAACAAAATGGTGACAATTTGTAAAATAACAAGCAAGTAAACTGTTTTTTTTTAAAAACTGCAGTTTTAAAACTGTTAAAAACATTCATTTTTTTACAGTGTGGTAAAATGTTAAATCTCCTCTGGTCATAATGAGGTCTTTGCTCCTTAGATTAATTATTTATGTCTGCAGTTTGGGCTCAGTTTTGTTTTTACATCTAAGCCACAGAAGTGGTTTGTTTCATATGAAGCAAATATACCAGGATTGTAGCAGAACATCTTAATCCCAGCGGCTTCGGTCTGCAACCTGAGACGTTTGATTTGTCGGCGCTCCACGGTCACAGCGCTCAGCCTGGAAAGACCTCCGAGGAGGAGGAGGCTCCTCTAAGGGCAAAATAAAAGTCCCCCCTCACGTCGTAACTCTCTTAATCATAACAGGAAGAGGGCTGCTTCACTTTCCATGAACAGCACGAAGATTCTCGAAATAGCAGATGGTGGTGCCATTGAAAAAATACCGCTCGCAACAGCTGTAGCCTCTTCAATAAAACACCAAAAGGAGCCTTTGAAGGAGGAGGGAAAGAGGAGCAAAGAGGAGACACTGGATATGGCTCAGCAGCCTAAAGAGGCCCAAATCTAACATACATCCACTGCTAGACGTACGCCAGAATCAGAACGGTTCCCGAGGAGCTTTAAATTAACCCTTTACAGAAACAGGCTCATCCCCACACAGCACCTGAGCAGCTTCTGTCATCAACTGTGCTCCAGCTAATTACCAGCTGCTCTTCATTAGCCTGCTAACACCCTCCTTAGTACCCAGTGTTCCTGCAAACACATGAACTTACTTCTACCATACATGAAACACACAAGTTGTGTTTGTTGTTTGGCTCTGCTGGAGATTTCTTCCGGTTAGAGGAGTTCTTCTCTTGTTGGGTTTTCCACGTCTGATTTTGTAGAGTGTTAAACTGAATTTTTAAGTTAGTGACTAAATTGTATCATACATAATGCTGTCGAGTATTAGCCTTGTTAGCGCCTGAAATGTAACAACGACCCGAACTGTTATAAAACAAAATGCAATAAAACCTGAAATGTAATAACTGGTCGATAATGGAACAAAAGTGACATTTCAGGTCGTTGTTACATATTGGACTCTAACGCGACCGTGTTTGCGGGATGGCTGCTGGCGAGGGGTTGGTTTAATGGATAAATGATTGGTGCCAATGATATGATGTTAAAATAAAGGAAACAACATTCTTACAAATACAGCAAGAAAATACTTCTTTTGTGATCAAATTAATACATTCCATTTATGAGTTTATTATACTTATTGACAGTATTTACAGTCTATTCTGACATACTCTATGTGGTTGGCACTTTGTCCAACATGGTAGTCCATCTTTTTTTGCATCCCTAAACCGAGGCATTTGTGTATGATGCTACACTCTACATTGGAGCAATAAGCCCTTTAATTCATAATTTATTGACTCATTCTATGATGTAAAAAAATGATTACACTATTACGGGAAAAATATTGTGCCGGCCCCATAATGTAATAACGGACCAGGACTTGTTTTTACGTTTTGGGCTCAGCATCTTGTTACATTATTGACCAGTTATCACATTTTGGGTTTTATTACATTTTTTTTTACAACAATTCGGGTCGTTGTTACATTTTCAGTCGTTCTAACATATCAGGCTCTAACAAGCCTTAATCTTTAAATTACTCAAGTATCTTTACAAGGAAAAAAAATACTGTTAAAGGTTAAAAAGCAGTACATAAATGCACACCGTTTACTGTCGGGTCTTGGCCTTGATGTTTAAACTTGTTAGGCAAACTCATTATACCAATCTTATTTCTCCACTGGGATGAAATTTGGCTCAACTGCTGTTGTTTTGAATGTGCTGCTGACTTGAAATGCAATAATGTTACCAACACAATCACAGCAACCAAGCCAGTGAATGGAATTAGTTTGCTATCAGCTACTAGCTTGTGATGTATATACAGCAGAAATTTATAGCACACACATCAGCAAAACCCACAGCAGTGTAACTTGTTAATATCTAATTATCTAGTTAGTGCAAAGTCAATGCAGAGCTGCAAACTAATATTAAGATGCTGCGTTTCTTGGTAGCAGATGGACGTATCATGGCTGCCTCTAAAGTGCTGGTGGAAATTTTGATAAAAATCTAATCAACATTTTGATATGTGCAGAGGAAAATGTAATATACTATTTGTAATGAGAAAAGGTCATTTGCAACCACCAGTTCTCCGGTTTTCCTTTATCGATTTCGGTTCATAGTTCTAGATTTTTGGCTCGCATCAGTGCTGTTTGGATTTTGCTGCTCTCAACGACCTAATTTCCAGGAGCAGCGACTAAGCAGTCTCAGTAGAACAGAAGTGGGCGTTCCACAACCGTTAACCCTAACCCCGAACCATGTGGAACAATGAGGAACGCCCACTCGTGTTCTGCACAGACCTCGACTTGGCAGCGGCAGCCAGATGTTTTCAGCGAAACCCAGTGTAGGTTACCTGTCCAGCATCGAGCAGTGGACAGACACAGTTCTAAATTAACTGTTTCATACGTGGAGTCACTGAAGACTAACACAGAGCAGCAATGTTGGACTTAGTAGGTCACAGAAATCCTAGGAGCTTCAGTAGAAACACATAAATGTGGTGTTAATATTCCTTTCTGTGCTCTGGATATCTAATTAAACATAATTTATAAGTTGGTATTACAGATCAGGTCAGAGTTGTGTTTACATCTTTATATGTGAGCCAAATATCAGTTAACTCAGGTTTAAAGTGATACTAAGACTTATTTAGACAGAAACTGACAGCGGTCTCGCCTGCTACCCTCATTTATGGAGGGTTCTGTCTGCTTTAACCATCTCACCTCTTCCTTGTTCTGTTTCTGATTTACATAAAACTTGGTGGAGGAACTCATTAAATTTGGTTTCGGTTGTACATTTGCTTATCATAGCAGGGTGGACTACTGGCCTCAGTGGAGGCCTGTGCTCTCTCGTTGACCCCCTAGTTTTTGTTGTTGTGTTTTGTTTTCTAGCTGTAGCAACTACTAAAACGGCAGTGAGTGATAAACCCAAGGAGCAAACACCGAGACTGAAAAATGAAGGTAATGCAGAAGTGCCACAAACTGCAGTTCCATGAATGGCCACTTGGGGCTGACAACAAAAATGAGTCAATCCCTCTGGATGGCCATGTTAAAATGTCCAAATTTACATCAGATCTACAGCATGTAAATAGATATTTTTTTGCTATGGTCACACATTTAAATAGCATTAAGGCCTTCAAATTACGCCTAATTAACTAGTTTATAGAATATGTAGACGGCATTCTACTGTGCATATGTGGAACATGACTAGCAGGTAGCATAACAAGATCAACTAACTAACTGATAAGAGAGAAGACGAAGGACGTGCATGTCAGAAAATGTATTGTACATCAACTGTAGCACCTAGCTGTGCCACCAGGTGGAGCCTCCAACCCTGTACTGATCCGAGGAGGCAGTCGTTAGGATTACTGGCAGTTTTGCGTTGGCAAACAGAGAGCATTGTGGGAGTTTTGCTAGTAAAGGGCACCATGAGAAAGTCTCCTGTGATGTTTAATGTCTACCAACCAGACTTATCCTCCTCTAGGTGGGCCTGTGGCTAGTCGCTGATTGGATTTAAAGCTGTGTCATCAAGACATGGAATGTGGTCCACTGACTTTGTGTTATTGATTACTCGATTTTTGACAGATAAGGCTGTTTATTATCAGTTAAGGAATCTGATGCTTTTTTTGATTTGAATTTGCATCCCTACCAACTGTATCTGATATCTGCAGTCCACCCAGGCCTTGTGTTTGCGTCAAAGTCATCAGATGCTACAGTTAAAGCTTTACGCTACATCTTTGGTCACTTTGTGTTAACTACCCTTGTCTCCTTAGCAACAAGCCGTGGGTGAGCAGCCTCATTAAATAACAGCAATTATCAGTGTATTAGTAAACTCACTCTACGTTATGGTCCGGTCCACAAACACCTCTTATGTACACACAGACACGTATACAGTGCAGTGGCTCACTTGGCCGATTGTTTGATTTCCTGTCCATTTTTGAGCCACGTCACAGTAGCGTCGGGGTCGGCCAACTCCACAGTGAGCGAGATCTTCTTGCCCTTCTCCACTGAGTAGGCAGGATCCAGCTTCCTCAGGAAAGCTGTCGACAGAGCATCCCGTTAGGATATTTTAACCACTGCTTTAATAGTCAAGTAATCCATGCGTGCCAACCAGCAGAAAGCATAAGCTAACACACATTCCACCTGTTGTCCCAGCAATATAACGTGTCCCGCGAGGCCTTTAAACGCTGCTCGTATTTACAGCCTTCTGCATTAGAGAGGTCTCGTTTTCCTGCCTGCCGTCTCACTCCTAACGCACAGTCTGCCTTCGCCTCGTAACCCCTCTCCTGTCTCTTCCCTCGCTCCTCACCGTCACTCATCTTGGGCTCCACCTTCTTCATCTGCTTCAGCCTCTTCAGCATGCCTCTCAGGTCCGTGATGCCGTACTCAAAGGCAATCTTCTCGTAGTCACAGGGCTTGGCTGCCTTTAAAATCTCCCAAACATCCACCTCTTCCTTTGGCTCCTCTTGTTTCCTCTCCCTGATGAACAGTGGTGGATAACACAATAACCAGAGGGCAAACCAAATTCAAGGCGGATGAAATATGAATAATCTTACCTTTTCTTGAGCAGTGCGCTGAAGTCCAGATCACCAGCATCCTCGCCCGCATCTCCACTGGAGTTAAAAGAGAAAAGAAGTAGGGGTTTATCATATTTTTACACTATTTTTAAACTGGATAGGGAGAAAAACACCATTAACACCAACATTCAACAACACATCCCCTTTTATCCCAGATTAGTCAGAACTAAAAATAAGCTCAGAAACCCTAAAACCACAATAATAACAAAAACAACTCGAACAAATGCAACCGAGCACAGCCGACCTGCAATACATTTGTGCCTGTAATTAAAGCCAACCCTTTCTGCACCCCGTTTTGAGCAAAAATAGAGCACATAGAGTGTCTGATGAGGACTACAAGCTACTGTCATGCCCTAAATTCAAGCGGCAGATAAAAATCACAATAGACAAGCGGCATGTAACATGACAAAAATAAGCAGCACGAACATCATAAGCATCAAACACTGAACATACTACAGGCAGCATAAGTAAGTGTTTGGGTGCGGAGGGAAACAAAGGAGGCTTATTTGTCATGAAGGCTGTTCATTAAGCAAATAACATTTCATTATTTAAGACATCTCAACCAGAAAGCCCATTACGACTCTAATCTTGGCTGCTGTGGATCAAACAAAAGCAAAAACTTCAGACTGGGCAAGTTTTGAAGTAGTCGGGCCAAACAGCAGGAGTTCTAAAAGCAGATTTTGGGCTGCATCATCCACATAAGGTGAAACTAATCTCGCATATGCACACGCTACGAGACGCTACAGGATATTATTAAGATAATCGCACCAGATGGAGCAGCAGCCGTGCACCAGCTCATGTGATCTCGTGGGGAAACAGATGTAAACGAAATGGAGACTGTGGTGCAAAAACCTGCTGTAACTCTAAAGAATACTTTGCAGTGAGAAAAAATGCAAAAGCAAAAAGCTGTAGACGGTTTCAACACAGTTTTAATAATGTAGGTAAATGTAGCGGGATTATCTTAACCATCTGTATTTTCACTCATAAATATCAAACATATTTGTCATTACTGGGAGGCCCTGTTGGATCTGCAAGCAGTTTGTAAGGTTTAGGACTGGATCTGCAAGCCCCTCATACTACCAAATAATCTGGGCTGATCATCAGATTAGTCCCCAGACCAGTTTTGTCCTCCAATTGCCAGAAGGGGTGAAATGGGATCAAATCAGCCTGTAGCTCTTGCAGTTTGAGCCTGAATTAAGGTGATAACAGCACAAATGTGACTAAAACTGATGCTATATACAAACCATGGAGATCAGAGAACAGTCATACACACTTTAAAAAATGTCAGACTCATGCAGAATAATATGCTGAGAACACTGGGGGGAAACTCTGGGTCTTGCCCCCCTGCGTAAAACCCTTTAATACCCCTCACATGCACATTTGAAGGTATAAAGTGATGGAAAAACTGTCATGTGGCGTTGAGTCATCAGTCACCCTCTTGTGCTCAACAAGGTGACAAGTACTGTGTGTGGCACACGCCAATAAATGTCTACAGGATCGAGTGCTTGTTGTTTTCCACTGTGAATGGTTTTGGCAGCTCCTTTACAGCGTGGAGTGTGTTTTCCTGGCATGGCTGAGGCTCATTGAACCCCTCAGAGAGCAAGATAAATGCCAATAAATTCAAAGCCATTCTGAGTGATCATGCTCGTCCTATGGATGAACGGTTCATCCAAGGATAGCATTCATCCATGCTCTCCTCGCCGTCCTGATGGGAGTAAATTCTCCCAGGGTGGCAATGCCCTCATTTGCAGGGCACACGTGACCACCAAATGGTTGGGTGAGCATGAAAGCAGTGTTAGTTGTGTGCTGCGACCACAACAATTGGAAAATCTCAACCTACTTGAGCACTTTTGAGGGATTCTGGAGCACTGCGACAGACAGCCACCATCATTAAACACTGAATGATGGAAGCAGGGCACTGCGGGATGTTTTTGCTTCGACACAACAGTTCATTGACGTGAAAAAAAAAAAACTGACTGGAAGTTCACATGAAGATTGAGGTCAGGCGATTACTGTGATGAGCTCCTCTTCATGGTTTGAGCGAGCGCAAAACACAAAATTGTGTTGCAAAACTTTTAATGCGAAAAACGCTTCTTGTTCAAATGTGGAGTGACAGAAAAACACACAACGGTCCAGAGGGATTGTCATGTGTGTGAGTGCAGGCTGTGAAGGGGACAGCACTGAGCAACACTCATTTGAAGCTGCCATGCATTAACTGGGAGCCTTCGCCTGGATGAAGCTTAGCCACTTTGACTTCTATGGCTACTGGCGTCCTTTTTTTTTGAAGCATCCTCTTTTTTTCTTGGTGTTATGTTGCAGCAATGAGACGAGTCAATCTTGGCTCACCCTGAAATGAATGCAAACTTAATTCCATGTCTCAGCTCACATTTTTCACGGATGGTTGAATCCATTATTTTGGCCTTCTTCAATATTGTCATGACAGTCTAAATATTGATTTCCTTTGTCAAGAATAAATATTGTGGTATATTAAGAATGCAAACTCTCGAAACACTCCCAGACTGTAGAGTCAACATACAATATGTATTTCAGAGAGTACTTTCTGTTGCTGTTTCCCTTTGAAGCCCTTTCAGCGGACTGACCGCTCAGTGAAGACACAACATGAAGAAGAAAAAATAGCCTGATGTGCCTGGGGCTTACGATGAAGAGCTTGGGTTATTTCAGACATAAAACACACATTAAAGTTTGGGATAAATAAAATTCCAGAAAGTAATGAGCGAACATGGTTGAGTATCCAAAAAAAAATAACGCTGTCGGATCTCATGTGTGTTGTTGTGATACTGCAACACATGTTAGGAGAAACACACAAGTGCTTACCTTCTGGAGGCTGAGCTGCATGACCTCCACATACATTATCTCTCCAGCAATATATCTGAGTTCTAACCAGCTTTTCACTTTTCATTTATCACACCAGCCTCTCTCCTTCACCCTCTCTTCCTCATATCAGCATTCTGCAAATAAGCACGCTGACATCCTGTCTAAACCACAATTTGATGCTGTCTTTTTGCATGTTGTGTTTCTCATCTTTCTGCTTCAGCTCTAATGAGGGAAGGAAATTATATTTTTAAACACAGATTACAAATATGGAGACTCAAGGTGTCAGTGTGAAGGTGTCGGCTCATTTACAATCACACGGCGCGTACACACAGGTACAGTATGCAGCTGAAATAAAAAGTGATTAAAAAAAGCTCCGCAGTCATGAGATGCGTGCACAGACAGGAGCAGAGACAGAAATAGACAGTGAGGGGAAACAGTTAGTTGGGAGAAACAAAGGAAAAAAGTCCCTTCAGAGAGTGTTACTGAGACATGTGACGAAATACATAAGATCCCAAAACCAAACCACGGGGGACTCCAGGTGAAGCAAAACACAGAGCGGCAGACGCACTGAGACGTGACAAAAAGAGAGAGCGGTGGCAGACAGACTGACTCGTGCAAAGTCGACTGGAAGTGAGGGAAAGAAAGGCACATGGGCAGAGACACTGGGGGAGACTGACAGATGCCCAGAGGCGGCGATCTACAGAAGAGCATATGGGAGACTGTGTGACGGGTGACATGTTGAGCAGGCCCTCGCCGACACTGACACTCACGATCGCTTAAACGCCTCCAAGATGTTGTCCTGCTGGTCCTCTTGCACAGCTGAAAGCAGACAGAAGGAGAGAGGCTGGTGAGAGCTCGGCTACGTTAATTCATTACACAGTGGGCTTCAGCAGCAAAGGAATAATGGACTGATGACCTCGCCAGGCCACTAAATGATAGGACCTAATGCGCATCGCACTCACTGAGTTATTGGCTGACAAAGCCAGTTACATAGTAATGGTGGATCCGCTGAATGGAAGATGACAATAATGTGATTAAGTGTCTGTCTCCAGACCTACCCTGCACGGAGACTTCGAATGTGCAGCTGTCGCACTTGTCTTTGGCGGTGACCTCGCAGCGGTAGCCACCTGCGTCTGCATCCACTACTTTGATGATTTTCATCTCGTAAGTGTAGATCTGACAGAGAGAGAGAGAGAGAGAGAGAGAGGGGTTTATGTGCTGGAAATGCACAAAATGAAATGGACGCACACACGTACGTGCACAGATATGCAGTACGTGCTCACAAACACATGCTCAGAGTATACCCACAACAGATTCATCCATATTGGTTTGTTGATGAAAGAATCAGGGTGATGCTCACTCACTGGACTTTCTGCAGACAATTTCATACAAAGTGCAACATCTGGGCTTTTCTCATTATATTTCCAAACTTGATGAGGAAGCTGTGATGTAAAGGCCCTGATCATAACATACATACATCCTCGCTCGTCACATCCAGTTTTAAAAAGACCGAGGTGATAACAGTTAAATTCATTCAAGCCTTCACAACGACAGTCCATCTTTTATATACAGTTTGCTTGTTAACTTGCTATAATTTGCTAATCTGATGAACGCAATTACTGCCGAGCTTCATGAGAATAGAAATTTGGACCTAATGACGGTACAACAGGAAAAGTCACAGCTCATCCTCAGAAGTCATCCTCCAAGGATCCTAAACATCTGTAGCACATTAAAGCTGTCTGTTCAGCCGTTTCATGCAGAAATACGAAAGTCAAGCTACTTGGGTGCTGTTGGATGTATTTCCTGTTTTATTTTGTAAAGCTCCTGTTCCCGTTTGTCTCGTGTGTCTTTACTTCCTCCCCTGTTTGATTGTCCTGATTAGCTTCACCTGTGTCTTTTCTCTCCAATCAGCTCTGAGTGTAAACATTATCTGTCTTTCCCTCTTTGTCCTGTTTGCTGCCCTCATGTTGGGCTTCCTTTTCACCTGCCAGAGTTCTTCCCTGTTTTCTGCATTTAGTTTTTAGAACCTTTGTATTTCTTTTTTTCTCACCGCAGTTTGATGCCAGGCTTTTGTTACCCTTTGTTTGTTTTCCCTGGATAAATTTGATATTCCCTTGGACTATTAGTGTGGATTTCTCCTGGACCTCCAGCAGTCTTTTGTTTGCTCTCCTGCCGTCCCGTGCACCAACCTTTTGAGTAAGTTTCATCAAAGTTTCTTTTGTAATATTACCCTGTGGTGTCTGCATTTGGGTCTTTCCCTGCTAATCCTGTGACACTTTTGCTGCTAGAGGAAAAGTCAAAAGAGCTTTTCCTTTGGTTTTATCCTTTTGTGTCGTGGTATTCTTTGAAAAACTAGCAGAAAACTGAGGGTAAATGAGTGAAACTAGAATGAAGGTTCCAAACAGGAAGCAAGTTCAGGTATCCTGAACGCTCCGTGTACGTCGCGGCCATTCATTTTCTTATTTTGAGATTTCAAAATAAAAACGAAAAATAAGCCGTTTCCCTTTTTTCAGTGATAATACAAAATGGAAAACGGAAAACGGACCGTAATTCATTATCCATTATCCGTTATCCGATTTAATTAGATGTGTTTGTAAATGGAAATTAAAATTAAAATACACCCGTGGAAAACTTATTTCTCTATTTCCTGTTGGTTTTGGCTCCGTGACCCGTCTGACTTCTGATGAGGAAGGATCTGGTATCTAAAGCTCCAGTGTTAGCTCACTGTTAGCAGACCTTGCTGTGTGCCGTGGCCTGATGAAGACCCACTGTGGGGTCCAAACGTTGCTTGGCTCACATTGTTCACTATTTCACAGTGGACTTTTCACCAGCGTGGGGTTTATTTGTCCCTTTGGAGAGACCTTGTGGTGCCGCTAGTTCTGCCGCTAGCGCTAAATCGCTAGCATTCGGCTGCTTTTCGGGACGTTTTTGGGGAGGTTTTGAGGTTTTCTGTTAGTTTAGCTTTGCCAGAAAGCTAGTGGCGTAGCTAGCGCTAAATCGCTAGCTCCTCTTCAGAAGTCAGACGGGTCACGGAGCCAAAACCAACAGGAAATAGAGAAATAAGTTTTCCATGGGTGTATTTTAATTTTAATTTCCATTTACAAACACATCTAATTAAATCGGATAATGGATAATGAATTAGGGTCCGTTTTCTGTTTTTCATTTTGTATTATCACTGAAAAAAAGGGAAACGTTTTATTGTACGTTTTTATTTTGAAATCTCAAAATAAGACAACGAATGGCCACGACGTACATGGACTCTGGATGAAGATCGGGTGATCTATGCATCTTTCCTCCCATTCTACCTCCTTACACAAACTGTTTGTCTCCTACAAACTGGTAGCTTTTCCTATGACGTCGCAGGTGAGAATGTTTCAGAACAAGATTGAGGATGCAGTTTAGCTGTTCAGGAATGTAATTTTGCAGTGACAGGGTTCCACATTGACACACAAACATGGGAGACCGTGCACCTTGGTGTTCCTGTCGTAGGTCTCTTTGAACTGCAGATGCTTCCCAGCTTTGCTTCCCAGGTCGAGCCATTTCCCCTTCAGCCATTTCATCACGGGCTTCCTCGTCAGGGTTGAGGAATCCACTTTAGCCACAAATGTGATGTCCTTCCCTGCCAAGAGCAAAGATGGGACGCATTGATTAATTAAAATAGATGAACTGTCTGTATTACAGCCTCGATTTGGCACTAAGCGGCCACTCCTTTCATTTTGGATGTAATTCAGGGCTTTTATGGCCGATCATTGTGCCAGACCTTTTGTTGCCGTGACGCTCTCCGGCTTCTCCACGAAAATGCCGCTCTGCTCGGACGGAGAACCTTCCCCTGGTGCATCTGTGGTGGGCGTTGGATCGCAGAGGACAAATCAAAACAAGGAAAAACACGATCCGGGTGCCACTCTGATAAAACCACACAGACTGGAGACAACAGTAAGGCGACCAAGCAAACCACTGAATCAACTCCTTAATCCTGGTGCTCCTATGGTGAAATGCCTGTTGGATGATCATTTGGGAAACTTGAGAAGATCTCAAACCACTTAATTCTATCCTCTGAGCTCTTCTTTGTAAAGGTATTTAGCGCTAAAACTGAGCAACAATCTCTCCATGAGGAAAACCATCCAGGGTGTTTGTATTCTATCTTTACGCTGCATAAACCATTTGGGACCCTCTGATAAATGACAAGGAGCCCCCTGGACCAGACCGGCCAACAGGGAATAAAGAAACTCCTCAGATCACCTCTGAAGACTTCATATTAAGGTTGACTCCCTGCAATCATCTGCCACCCCGACAGAACGTAAGCTGAAGCTGCGCAGTCTTATCTCGGCAATAAAAAACGAGCGGCTCTTTTATCCGCTCGCTTGTTCCTTTTGCAAGTAAATTGATGAAACCTTTGTAGGGTGTTTGCTTGTCAGTTGATATGCTTTACAGAGACGCTAACATATTCGTTTCTCTTACCATCAGGAGGCAACTCTGCGTCGGAAGGTGGGGAAACAGAAAGAGAGAGCGAGGAACACGTCAGTCTGTACAGTATCTGAGCTGCACCGTTAAACACAAGCGTTAATTGGCCCGATGATAACCTTGACTCCAGGTGAGGAACACTCACACATTAACGTGCTCTCACACTCCAAAAAACACATCTTTTTTTCTCTGATTCTAATCAACAAATCCGTTTTTTTCTTTAAAAAAAAAAACAACTGTTAATGAGTTATGCCTTCAGCAAGACAACAAGCTCCCAAATCACTTTAACTGGGCTGAAGTCAGGAGGTTAACTACACGTAACCTGTATAAACTGTCGTGTTCGGTGCAAGCTTTAGAGGAAAATAAGGTTTTACAGACAAGCACAAGAAGATAAAGGCACATCGGACCACCAATCAAATAGAGTGAGTAGGGCCCTGCGTGGACATCCATTGGACGAGACCAGTCGCTGAGAGAATGGATCCAGGGTCACGTGTCAGATAAGGTCATGCGCCTCCATAAATTCAGAGAGCCACGCTGTCGGCGCCTCTTCCTCCCTCTCCTCTGCTTTTATGGGCTCGGTTAATTTGATCTTTTAATCAAAAGTACCCCTGAGGACAGATCCAAGTTCAGATGTTCAGGATGATTTAGAGGGTTTCGGTTAGAATGCTAAGTGGGCAAAACTGATCCTGGAATGGAACCCAGGGGACACTTTTGAATGTTTACACTCGTACACGGTTACTCCTGATACCTGCTCAGCGTTTCAGATGAGGTTTCTGAGTTAAATTAGCTCCAGACGCTGTCCTTGGCTTCGGGAATGGGAGATTAAAATTTTGGACAAAAGCCTTCAGGGACTGTTATGCTATACCCACGGACCCTGCTAATATTTTTTGATAATTTGTAACACATTAAAAAAATCTGCAACACTATTTTTGTTGACAATTTCTAGAACCATTCCGGGAGATAATGCTTATTTGGCACCAATTTTAGACAGAACAATAGTCTTGGATTGGTTTAAAAAAAAATACAAACAAGCAAGAGTGCTTTATGCCCTATAGCAGCTCGACCATAATGGTCTACATCAGTGGTTCTCAACTGGTCCAGCCTCAGGATCCACTATGTCTCTATTAATAACAGTCGCGACCCAAATTGTTGAAGTTTGCTGTTCCTGTGAACAAATTAAGGTTTATTTAGGTGTAGTCTCAATGCATTTCGATACAACATAGGAAAAATTTGGCTTATTTTTTTGCTCATTTTGGTATATTTGGACGTTTTTGCCAAGTTTTTGGTTATATTTTGACCAATTCTGACAGATTCTGAGCACATTTTGATTCATTTTTGGCACTTTTTTGCATAATTTCTCCAATAAGGTGGCAGAGCCTTATCTAGAGGTTAATAGTGGGCAACTGATGGTGTCAGCACCACTAAATATCCTGCTATTGAAAGCAAACTGTGTCATAAGAAACACGTCCTTTAACATAAAAGACTTTATAGCACTACTTTTTGGGGGGGCATGCTTCTGCGACCCTCTAAAAATGGCTTCGCGACCCACTTTTGGGTCCCGAACCACTGGTCTACAGAATGAGCCGGCAAAGTGAGACTACTCAAACCCCACCCTAAAAGTCCCATTTGCTATAAATCAGTTGAATCAATGTCAAACCAGTTTGTTCGTAGCAGCTGGCATTTCGTATACCTTTTTCCTCCAGCATTGTTTATCTAGTATTTTGTTCTGTGTTTCTTATTGTTTTTATTTAGATTGCTGTAATATCCATGTTTGTTAAAAGCCAAAGACAAATTCTCCAACTTTGGGTTACAGAGACAAACAGTAAAGCTGATCCGTCTGTTCCACTGTATCTATCTGAAATACTTGTCTGTAGATAAAATGGAGCATTCAATTTCAGTTGACCTCAGCTAAAAGAGTCATGGGTGTAATTTCTTTCTTTAGCAATTAAATTAAAATGAATTTTGGTTAAAATTAGTGCCAAATTACATACTTCTTCCTTGGAACTGATTAGGAAATAATTATGGACCAATAAAATAAAACACATTCTATAGCCGTATAACTCTGCATGTATAGGGCTGTAATTTCACAGTTTAATTCATCATCTGAGCAGCACCAGACTGAAAACTCACATTCCTTAAATCTCATGGAGCACTTAGGAGTGTGAAGACATTAACAGCAGAATCACCACTGCGGATAACCGTGAATAATAATAATTGCACTGTAATATTCTACAGCAGTAGCAGTGAGTAGTCACGCGCACACACATGACATATATCCAGCAGACGTACAGGCAGGATATATCACTTCTTACAAACCCCATCAGTTCATTTCCCTTTTGGAACACTCAGACGTTCACTCGGATGCTTTGGTGGAAGCAATCTGTCCACGAATACGCTCACTTTGAAACGCACCGTCTCAAGCTTCTGTTGTATTTTATTTGCTCATTTTACCGTCATCTTGTTTTCATCTGACGGCTTATCTGATAAATCTACTGCGACTTCCGTTGCGTCTTTGCATTGTTTTCACCCCTTTGATTTAGGCTCCTTTATCTGTTTACTATCAGGCAGTTTGTCACTTTTGTCTGCAACATAAATACAGTCATTGCAGTTATTATTATTATACTCAATGTCCAGAAATGTACAAAAGCTGCATCTCTACACAAAAAAAGAAAAAGCTGAGATCTTAAGCAGCAGCGATGGCCGACACCAGAGCAATCCCAGGCCTCAGGGAGGAAGAATTACAGTCGGGTACCCAGAAGAGGTCGACACAAGGCAAACACAAAAATGGAAAGCACAAGCAAGCCGGGGCGTATGCTGTTGTCTGTTTCTTACCATCCCTAGGCTCACTGTCGGCTAAATGAAAGGAAACAGTTGGAGATGAGTCGCGTGGACAACGAAGGGTTAAAACACTTCCCACGTGTGTGTGAGTGTGTGATTATGAATGAAACGGCATCAACAAAGATCGGATTAAAGACAATGTCTAAGCCTCATTCACTGAGACAACATCTTCACACACACACAGAGACTCACACTGATAATGACAAAGCAAAGCGTTCACCTGCAGCAGGCTGGACGTCCGTTAATGAAGAATAAGCACAGGTTAAGCGGGACCAAATGAGCGGTAATGCAGATATAATGTACTGTAAGCAGTCCATGTAAATGCAGGCTGTACATAAACACACACAAGTATGACAGAATAACGCTGAGCTTCATGCCTCCGCGAGCTATATTGATAAATTTAGAGATAAATCGATGCGCTTAATTCAACAGATGAGTAAAGCCACAAACACAAACCTGTTTAACCCGGACAGTGCAGCAGGTCAGTGACAGCCACATATATAATGGAAAGGGGAACATAAAGCTGCCGTTTTGAGGCTTTTAATTATCTGACCCCACAGCTGAATGCATTTTTTCATGCCGTGCAAAGGTTCTGTTCTCTTTAGACTTCTTCTGCACTCACTAGAGGTCTTACTGAATGTTTGGTTTCTAGTAGGGATGCTGCAAGAAGCCTGATGTTGTGAAAGGGTGTATTTAAACCCAGAACGTGCTCTTTTCCTAAACCCAACCTAACAGCGACTAAAAATGAAACTTAATTCAAAAGAAACAAAACAAAACTGAGTGAAAAAGTAGTGGTTAGTCATGAAACACCAAGTCTCCCTGGTGAAAGTACTGTAATTAATCCATCCCCACCCATCAGAGCTGCTTGTGAGGCTCTTTTAAAGTGGAAAAACCATTTCTGTCAAAATATCGTTGACCATCGTTGCTGGTGGCGCCAACACCGAAGGACGCTTGGTGTGAATCTTTGAAACGCCTGCAGCTTTGACAGTGTTTAAGACCCTGTGCATGAGAACATGTTGGATTGCTGCAGTGCCTTTAGTAGCTACGGGACCGTATTTATAGTAAGTTTTCAAAAATTTTGCATCAAGCAATGCAAAGTATCGCTTAAGGTAGCATCCCTTCTCCAAACGCAAGTCAACCACCAACAAATCAGCTAATGCACCCTCAAGTAGATTTAAGGAGCCGCAGAGGTTTGGTGAGATCCTGTCTTTCTACCTCAACGTCCTCGGATTTTTAAACTTGAGGTCTGCTCTTACTCCAGTAGCATCAGGCTCATCAGACTTAATGCAGCTCTTTTTGGAGCCAGGCTTTATTAAACACCTGAGCACAGACGTCTAAAATCAGAGTTCTCCTTTAAAGACTGACTGCTTTGAAAACTACATTTTTGCACTTTGTCAACATGTAGATATGGATTTTTTTTGTGTGTGTGCTGGATGACATATGGGGCTGCACGGTGGCTCGGTGGTTAGCAGCGTCGCCTCACAGTTAGAAGATCCCCGGTTCGCGTCCCGGTTAGGACGCCTGGGATCTTTCTGTATGGAGTTTGCATGTTCTCCCTGTGCAGCGTGGGTTTTCACGCTTTCCAGCTTCCTCCAACAGTCCAAAAACATGCTGAGGTTAATTGATGATTCTAAATTGTCTGTAGGTGTGAATGTGAGTGTGCTTGGTTGTCTGTCTCTATGTGTAGCCCTGTGATAGACTGGCGACCTGTCCAGGGTGTCCCCTGCCTTCGCCCAAGTCAACTTGGATAGGCTTCACCCCTCCATGATCCTACAGAGGATCAAGTGGTGTATACATAATGGATGGATGACATATCATGAGCGAAATAAGGATTGAGTGTCATAGTTAGAACTGCAGTGTACAAATGATGGTTTCAAGAGCACAGATTTTTCTGGTTTCATTTCAGCTGAATTCCTCTGATATTTCAGCTCGCCATTGCGTGGTGCAGAGTTGTTTTTCAGAGTTTGAGCAGAGTCATAGGTGAGCTGGTGTGCTGAGCTGCAGCAAGGTGCTTGGAGAAGCAGCCATTTTAAGGAAAGAAGGAGCTAATTTCATGAGAAAAGCTGGTAAATATGTAACTTTGGTGCACAGAGATGGGTTGTTAAGGGTTTTGATCAATGACCGGAGTGGGACTTCACACTGTCTAGCATCATGTCTCTGTCAGTGGTGACATTTGGGACCATTTCAGTTGCTCATCAATCAAATCAGGTGCAACATTTTAGCGCCGCTAATTGCAGCCAGCGCCGCAATCTGCAGTAACATCATATCATAAACATCGCAGCCAGTTTCTTTGATCTATGCCAGGCCGTCGGGGCCAGCAGGCCAACAAGACGGCGGAACGTATTCCAGGCGAGATCGGATGGAGGTGGCAGCAGCAGATTCTTGAAACGCCGCGGCCACGACGGAGGGAAAGAGGATACGCTGGCAAATGAGATGAGCTGTGAACAAGCGATGGCAGGTTAAACAAAAGGTCAGGGACGTATGAGCGCAGTGAAGCCGGGCCAGCCGTCTTCTGTCACATCCAATGTTACACTGGAATAAATTACTGCATTATACAAATACAGCCAAACTCTTACTGTAGTCCACTGGTTCTCCGAAATACAGTGATATTAGAGGCTTTTTAAAAGTCAAAAACAACAAGGCTACTGTCAAAACCAATGGTATGAATGGTAAGACAGGCCATTTGTTGCTTCTCCATTAAGTTAATTCTTTTTTCTTGGTTTGTAAAATATATTTAATAGACTACAAATGGTCATACATTGCTGCATTACCTTAACAGCTCCCCGGTCCAACAGCTGTCTCCTTTACTTTTTATGGATTCCGTTGTTTTAGTGGTTTATGTATGTTTAAATATTGAATACAGTTGGTAAATGTCAGTTCTGGATCATTAATATGTAGACAACTGGTTTGTTATGATATAATTCTGCAATTCACAACAGCGTTTCCTCATTTTTGAAGAAAAAAAATGTGGTAATTTATATGTAAGTATAGTTTAAGAGGATGTAAAGTTAATATTGATTTAAACATTAAAATCTAGTCGCAATCATTTATACAGAAATGAAGTTTTAAGGTGAATTTAAACTGTAGTATTGTAAAATTACTATAAAGTACTAACCACAGCTGCCTGTATTTTACTGTACTTTTGTAGGTATATTTAGTACAGTTTGCTTTTTCACTGATCTTTGCTCACAATCGACTCTTTCGAGGCATGTTGGCTCCTAAAAACAGTGAGCGAGCGTAAATGAGTTGCAGCATTAGTATAACGCAGCGCTCTGCCTCATCATTGCACCTGCAGACACACACATTTAATCACTCTCAGCGAGCCACGGAAAGTTTATGCAGTAATTCATCTTGAATGACAGCGACTGCACACACACACACACTCAGAAACACAACTTTCTTGCCCTCTATTACAGTGGCTCCGTAATATAAATGGACATTTAATCCGGCGAGGTGAGCTGAAAGTGTGCACATGCAACACAAATAGATGCTGCACTTAAATGCACAAGTGAGAGCATTTAATCTTAGGAGACTCGTTATTTATTACTCATTATGTGCTGCTGCCAGAGAGAATCTTTACATGCAAACATAGTGTAATATGAAGCCTGACAAGACAAAACTACAGTCTGTGATTCTACCTGAGGTATATGTACATATGTAGACGCTCTGCTGTGAGCTGCTCCACCCACACACACTATAATTTGACTCCTTTAGCCGACTGCAATGCCTTCAACTATGGATTGGACTTGAAAGGTCAGAATTTTCAGCCCTCTCAGGGAACTAAAATGAGAGGAACAATCTGCCGTTTGCAATCCGTCTCAGACATGTTTCTCACACATACTAAAAAGCATCATCTTGTAATGTGCAGCAGACTGGAGAACACACCGAAGTAACCATACAGAAACACACGATTACCTGAAAACAGTGTGTGTTTATAGGTCAAATTCAATATAAACATACAGAAAAATCCATCAAGCTGCTAAATGTTAACGCTAAATCTGTTTAAAACATTTTAAAATAAGATTCAGTCATTTTAGAATAAATGGAATGTATCATATAATTCTAGAAATGTGAAATATAATATAATAATGACATTTAATAATCCCTTAAATTAAACATTTACGTAGATATGTTGGTGCCAAATGGTTTCAGGGCAGTTTAGTCTGGGGCAGTGGTGGCCTAGTGGTGGCATGTGAAGCGTCCTTGTGGGTCGCCGGTTCACATCCCCGGACTGGCAAGAGGCTGAGTCACCACCACTGTGGGTCCCTGAGCAAGGCCCTTAACCCCTGACTGCTCCCCGGGCACCTCCATGGCAGCCCACTGCTCCTAGTATGGATGGGTCAAATGCAGAGAACGAATTTCCCTAAGAAGACTAATAAAGTATAGATTATTATTAGATTTAAAAAACCATGAAATCTGGGAAATTCCTTTAAAAAGACAAATAAATAAAACCCCATAGATTTAGATATAGAAATAAAATGTGAACCCACCCATTTAAAAGTACAGACGGGTGACAAATTAAAGGAAAAACCCTCAACTTCAACCCCTACAGTGACTGGTTCTGGTGGCTCTGTTACTGCTGGCATAGTTTGGGTCCACTTGTCCCCTCAGAAGTAAAGTAACCAGCTGCAGATCAATACAAAGTAGTTCTGAGTGATCAGATTTAGCTTACAGTGAAACATTTATATCCCAGAACTTAAGAATGGTGTCCATCCATCCAGTAGAACCAATGCCTTAATGCACTGAAGCTTACCAAACACTTTATGTTGGCTTGTCTTTTAGTTTAACACTTGTCTGTAAGTCCACTTTTAAACAAAGCTGCCCAACAAATAGTCTAAAGTGTTAACTCGTGTCCTAATTACAAGTTTCGTCCTCCATGTTTGATTTCCCGCCAGTGTAGCTTCTGACGCCAGCAGCCAAACTCACTGATCACAACGAACACGTCACCTTTGTTCCAAACCCTGGTGGTGCTGAGGCTGCGTTGCATTGTGGTCCACCAAGAGTACCAGTGCCGGAGAATCTGGCTGCTCTTGAAATGATTTCTCTCTGAGCGACTACTGAACACGAACACAAGTGGTGGAAGCGCTGCTGCTTGCCAGGTAAAGTAGAAATGTTTAGCCTGTAACAGATGTCTGGACAGGGAATGTTTTCCCTCAACAGGATGGCAAAACAGAAAGACGTGGGATAAATGGGCAGCTAATCAGTTAATACCTTCATAGTAGGACTTTTTGTGATTGCAGCCATTTAGGAATTTATACATAAGATTTAAATAAAGGTGTGAACATGGCTCATGACGCTTTACAGTGATAGATAAAGGAGAAATGCAAACTATTAACCCTATGAAGTATTTTCTGGGCTTTCCTTCCTCTCTTGTCACATTTGAGGGCAAAAATTGAAGTAAAAAATGTGATGTTAGCTTGTACAACATTTTTCTTAGGTGTCACCAGTACCAGAAAATAATTTGTGACTCTACCTACAACAACTACTTACATTAACACTGCCTGCAGTTCAGCCGAGGAGCCCCTGAATTTTTGGTTTTTACAGAATCTCACTATTGCCAATGATTCATTTTGAGATTTATTTTAAATGTGACATGCAGAACGACAACTCTAAGCTTAGATTTGGGTCATTTTTTCAACAGAGTAGCGCGTCCCACACGAATAGACCGACAGGAAGTTAAAAATCCGGTGATTCTTTCTGCCTTTTCTGCCTCTGGTAAATGGTGGAATTTCGACATTCTTAAAAATTGGCATGCTGCTCAAACCTGCTGGCAGGTTCTGAGGGTTCAGAGGGTTTGTTTGCATGTACTGTATGCATGCTCAGAATGCATATTTTAAGCATATAAAGCTAAAATAGTCAAGTCATGTGCAGAGACACAGTCACACAGTGCGTATTCATACATACAGCGTGATGCTTACCCATAAATTAAACACCTTAGTTTGCCCCTGATTTTATCACCGGATTTTATCTATGTGCTGAAAATAAATTGCTTAAAAAAAAAAAAAGGATATTGCGAAACACAGGAATGGTTACTGTGTGTGTGTGTGTGTGTGTGTGTGTGTCTAGCAGTGACACAGTGGGGATCATGCCTCTCCACACTCAGTCCCATCACCACAGAAGTTCACTGCTTCTGTGTTTTGTTTCATCTTTAAGTCTTACCCTCCTCCTCCGCTTCCTTCTCTGGATGAGTAGAAACAAACACATTATTGTGACAATGAGGATGACAGTGAGGATGATGATGATGATGATGATGATGATGGTCTCTAGACACTTACATCTACGGGACACAGAGACAAACCAACACTTAATGGGGTGTGTTTCTTTTTCTTACCCTTCTGGTCTGAAAATGAAAAGGAGAGAGAGAGAGAGAAGAGAGAAAGTGTCAGGAAATTAAGCAATCTTTACAAGACGCTTTTATTTCAACATTAGTCTTCAGTGGTTATTCTGGTTAACTGTAAAGCAGCTGATTACTGAGTGCATAACTTAAAAATAAATTGGATCTGTGGAGCGCAGCTTGTGGGCTCAGATTACATGTCATGAAGGCACTAACCGGCAGGGGCTGCTGCAGCCTTATCGCCGTCGGCTGCTGCAATTAAACAACAATTATGTAAATTAATTTGTACATCCTCATTATTTGATATCACACAACAGCAGCAGCGCGGCGTTTGGATAGTCACGGCTGTGAGAGCTGAGAGTCGGGGAAGGAAGCTGTTTAAAGAGCCTCATCGTGTGATCTGAATCCTCAGTAGGCAATAACTAATAATCACTTCTTTACATAACCGGGGGCCTTTGCTGATCGCTCTGTTTATCTGAAACGTGGCGCTATTTTATATGTGTGTACGTTACCCAACAGTACACTGGAGCGACGCACTCAGTTTCCACAAACGGCTTAATAAACACACCGAATCCCCACAAAAAAATCCACTTTTAAATAAACAGTTTGGCTTTAATAACATAAACACACATTCACAAGTACCCGCACAGGGAAACTACTGAGGCAACCTCGCTTTGTGCACCTCCTCTGTAGGGTTCGCCTCTGGCTAAAGAGAGAATATTGGATTTCAGCAGGGGAATAGAGCACGATTCAAATGAGCCTTGGTGTACAGACACAGTGAGGCTGAGATAAATATAAGGAAGTTTTTCAGAGATCATGAGGAATAATTGGGCTTAAAAAATTCTGAAAGGGGCGGCCTCAAGACAAAAATGCTTTTGATAGGATAAGTACATCAAAGTTCCAGGATCCCAGATCTAGGTTACTTTAGAAGCTCAAGGGTGTCTAATGAGATGGCAGATTAGGCATGAGCCTCTGTCTGCCAGACAAACTAAAGCACACAGCTGCACAGCAATAATTCAGCTTTGGCAGCGTTCGCATCTTAACCATCCATTTCAATAATTCCTCAGGTCTGTGTCTTCATTAGGGCTCCTGTTTAAATGTTAAAACAGGCTTCCGAGCTTTGCCAGGGAGGCACAGCCGAGGCAGCAAAGTGTATTAAAGCCACACAAACGAATGAGGACAGCATCACGACAGCGATCGTCTCTCCAAACCACCAGCAGGAAGCCACAACTGGAGCGGCGCGGCGTCCCATGAGCCTCCTTAACAGTGGGGTCTAAGATATCAGGGCCGGGCCTTGGCACCGCGCTCAGCTCGGAGCTGGCGCACTATGTCTGGCACAGCGGCGGGGCGGCAACACTTCTATTTTGGATAAGGTTTGTTTTGCAGGCAGCAGTCTGTTAATGCCTCTCTCAGCACTTCAATCCTAGAGAGGATCCGTGACGCACCAGGCAGTAAAAACTTTCTTTGGGATCCTGCTGAAGCGTCTCTTCTGCCTCTCTACTGTAAATCAGAGGAAAGTCGGTCACTGAATTCCTGATAACGCCGTCTTCGTCTGATCCTCCGTTTTCCAGGGCACCTTGATGCCAACATGTTTGCTCACAGTATTTGATCTCTGACTCGACATGACACAGCAGCAGACAGGAGGAGGGTTTGTTTTTGCGCAACCTTCCTCACCCCGAGAGACAACTTAAATAAATGTCATAAAATCACCATGGAAACAGCCCCGTGCTGATTTCAGATACGTGTGATTAATAATATAACTGTTTTACCAAAGACGGCTGAAATTCAAGAAGTGGTGCGCTGCAGAGCGATCCCGCTGGCGTCCCACTATTCCAAAAGGAATATTACAGCTTCTGAGAGGGAAATTTCACATGAAAGACTGTTCATAAATGCTAATAAAGCCCTGAGCATGACATGAAAGAACAATAAAACGTATCTGCTCAGAGATCAGGCTCCGAGACGCAGCCACCTCTGGCTACACCCTTTTACAGTTTGAGTTTATTTCGGATTCTCATGTTAAGGCGTCAGGACAATTTGATTTCTGAGCTCATGCTTTCATCTCCTGCTGTCAGCCTTTATGCTCCACCTCTAATGTTGTACTGGAAAACCCAGTGTGACTGAGGAAAAAAGGGAAAAGTGAGCGTCTGACATTAACCGGACGTTGCTTAATGGTGCATCTCCTGACTAAAATCCTGTAATGTGAGGCCGCGTAAAGTTTCTCAGAAGTTTCAATTGCCTTTGCATGAATTCTCAGCCGGAGCTCGGTTTATTGCCAGCAGAGCGGCTGCACATCAATATAAGACCTCAAATGAGAGTTTTGGTTCGCTGGTGTCGAGATATGAGAGAAAGATATCGACGCTCAGAAACTCTGATTCGACTGTCTTCAAACTTAGGAATGGTGTATGTGCAGCGGCGTCTTAAACAAGCTTCACGGCACAGATTAAAGCTGTCACGGCAGCTGATGCAAAATCCTGCCAAAAATAAAAATAAGAAAATGGAGGAAGGTCTCCTAAACAATGCATGAATAAAACAAATATTTTGGTCACGATAAACTGGAAGAACGCTCTGATGTTCCGCAGCAGATTAGACTTGCTAATTTCCGAGTGATGGTTTCTTTAAAAAAAAGCATCCTAATTCATATTCCGGCTGACAAACCTTTTCCTTTACATCATAACTTGGAAATATGATGACAAAACATCACAGGCTAGCTCTAACAAACATAAGATATAAGATCTTCTCCGCCTGCGGCTGTCTTCGCTGCAAAGAGCTAAAAGACTGAGACTCGCGGCAATCATTGTGCATTTTCCTCCATTATTTCCAGCAACATTTCTTTGTGCAGCAAATTGAGTTTCCACAAAAGAATTTGGAGCCCGCCAAGGTCACCGCTGCCTCCTCTCCATGCACGATTACGCAGGGAGTTTAAACATGTCATCAGGATCGTCCTTTCATATCGAGTTTAGAAGCTTCTCGCTGCTCTGGGTTGCCTATTTTTAGGAGGTTTGCTCAGTGAGGTTGAGGATCTTGCAAGTGTTTCAGATTTTGTTTTCTCTCTGCGAGTCCCAGGTGAAAGATATTTTATGCAGATGACCAGAAAGAAGAAAAAACACCTTATTTCATGTTGGCAGCTCCAAGGAGCAATGAGAGGCAAGAGTCTGGAAAAACAGGGGATTCGGGTACCGAGCGAAAACAAGGACAGCATGTGATGTTTAAAAGGCATACAGAGCACTTGTGTTTCCCAAAGCATGGCAAAAGAATGAGAGAACAGTGACGAGACAGTCGGAACTCTCATTCCCTGCCGTCTTAAGAGGCGGTTTGCATTTGTGCTCATTAGCCGATACATTAAAAACAACATGCATGGGCTGCTGTTTGTGTGGACGGAGCTGTGCAGCCACACAAAAGAGTATAATAAGCTCTGTGACAAAGCACTCGGGTCAAAAACACTGAGAGTCTGCAGCGACGCTCGCAGCCCTGTGAGGCCGCACCGGGTCCACTGGTGCTGTGAGCTAAATGCTAATGTCATGGTGCGTCTATGTCGGAGCCGGTGACTGATTTGGGTGCTGATTGGCCGGCGGAGGAAAAGTCTGGCAGGAGTCTCTCTGCAGTAGGACACGGTCGCAGTGACGCTGCTGATACCGAGCAGGTTCACTGGTGTCTTCGGTCAGCATGTTAGCATTTAATACGAGGTGCAACAGAGACTGGCGAGGGTGTAATGAGGTTTACTGATGGACAAATTAAAACTCTGACATGATGATGATGAAGCAAATGGGAAGTCAGAGGATCTCCAGAGTGATTACAGCTCATCCACAAATGTCTGTATTTAATTTACAGTATTTAAATCAGTTACTCAATCACTGTACTTAATGCAGTTTTAAGGTATTAAAATATTGATTACTTTCTACATCTACTCCCCCACAATGCAAAAGCAAATACCGCCGCTCTGCTACATTTATTTAACTGCTGTAAAACGTGGATTTGAGCTGCATTACAGTAAAGCTCTGTTTCAAATGAGTCTCATTTTCCGTGTCGGTAAAGGCAGTTTGCTTTTGTGGCTTCTGTCGACTTGAAATCACATTTTGTCCCTTTAAAAACTCCATTTTTTGGACAAAGTGCAAAATTCAGGTTTACTATTCCTTTAGCATTGTGCAGGTGCCGTCCATGTTTCTGCTGAAATTCAATTCATTCATTGTTTTCTTCAAGTAGAAAAAGGACAGTAAGTAATGGCAAAATCAGGTTTTACATTTGAGGAAAGCAAATACTCAAGTTGGAAAAACTGGAAAATTCGAGCTGACTTTTCTTAAAATTAAGTTGCAAACTGCTTATTTGAGAAGAATCAAATGATTTAGTTAAATCAGTGGCATTATATTTTACTTTAAATGCATGTAACCAAACGTTTATCCTGCTCCAGCACTTCTTTTTTTTAAGTGCAGTTACTTAAAAGACTATTAAAACAAACAGAATTCAACCAGTACATTAAGACGTTTTAAACTAAGCACCCAGCAGCAGGGAGTGAACTCCGGGGGAGCCAGCAGGAGCTCTTATTAAGACACGACTTCCCTTGAAAACATGATTTGTGGAATTTTGTGGGTCTCTAAAATATTGAAACTATGCTATTTTTGCCATGCATTCCTTTTTTTTGACTGTATCTTCATCGTGGGTCATGCGTAAAATTAGGCTGTTACTGATGTAAGATTCATGCACGGGGGCGATTCATCTCTAATTCACTTTAATAAAGCAACCAGCATGCATGCTGCTCTTGGCATCCGTCTGGATAAACTGCTCTCTCTTTAACTCAGAGGTCCAAAAAAGAGCAAAATTCCTTGATGTAACCCAACGTAAAACAAAACGGAAGAACAAAACTAATCATCTGTTCTATTGTTCTCATTATTCATATTCTTATAAATAATGCAGTAATGATAAACAAACATACTGGATATACTGATATATAGTATTAAATTATAACTATGTTTGCATTAAAGAGTTCATCACTGTAATGTTGAAGCTGGTAAAGGTGGTTTAACTACTTTGTGAAGTTTATCTCCTGCTTGTAGATTTCCCTTCTGGGATCATTAAAGTTTTATGTTTTTCTTTTTAATATTGGTAAATGAAACCTGCAAAGTTATTAGGTCAATGTAGTGGAGTAAAAAAATACAGTATTTGCCTTTTAGAGTTCGAGTTCACATGTTAATTACCTTGTTTTTCCTCTGATTTTACTCCATATTATCTGTATTTTAACAAAACTGGGGAAAATCTGCAAAATAAGACTCATTTTTTTTTACAGTGTATTCTCTGGTTTTAAATAACAAGAGCTAAATTTAGCTCCAAAGCCGACACTCATATTTAATTTGGGCAGATAGAGCAAATCTACAGCATCTCAATTAGTGAAGGTTACTGACTTTGTTCTCTATTGTAGCTCCACTTTGTGATTTGGGCCGATAAGACGGGTGTATTTCCACAAAAAATTAAAAAAAAAATCTTGCCTAGTGCAGCTTTTAAGAGATGATTTTATCCTCCTCTAATTATCCAGAAGTGACCTGCTTCTCCTTCAGCCTGCTTCAGGAGGTCTGCTCTGTCTGGATGGTGCTCCTCCATCTCAGGCCTGTGTAAGCTGCTAACTCTTGAACCCTGCGTGCTAATGCTAATGCTAATGCACAGCTGATGATCTCCGCCTGTCTGCGAGGATCCGTCCCCGCTCTCGTTACCGTCCACGCTCCGTCGCCGTCCTGCCTGGCCTAGATAACTTCACTCAGCAGCCGTCCGCCTCGCTGTCTTCCAGGTATCTGTTAAATGGATAATGTCTTTTGCGGTCTTCATGCCTTCTTCCTTTTCACTTAATGCAAATCCTCACTCTCAGCACTTTTTCGTCCCGCCATTTCTTTGTCCTACTTTAATCTGACTCCACTCTGTTCTGAAGTGAAAAAAAATAAAATAAAGAAAAAGGGAGCCGAGCAGAACGGAGAGCAAAGACACTGGGAGGGAAGAACAATGAGCAGGACCAGCTGGGGTCAAGGGGGTCAAGGAGCTGGAGGATCGGCTTCTCCAGCGGAGGAGATGAGATGTACGCCGTTTATATTTAACATATGAGATGCTTGTTGACAGAAGGTCTTATTTACTCGGTTTTCGCTGACCCCCTCGCCGCCAGTCCATCCTTTAAATACACTCATTACTTGCTGCTCCCTGCATCCGTAATTATCGACTCTTTTTATTTCCAAAAGATTATCCCTGATATCGTTTTAAACTCTCGGGGTCTTTAACGCCGTATAGTGTGGCTCCGGCTACTAAGTAATAATACAAAGTCGGGACATTAGGGGGATTTTAAGGCTCAGTTAGTGGAGCGGAGCGGTCACGGTGCCTCGGCGGGGGATTTCTTTCTGACCACAGATACTAAAATATATATGCAAGCTTGATCCTAAAAGGTGCTTAGAATACCAGCATCCACCAGATCACATGTAACGCTCCATGTACGGCAGCTTACATCTATTTTCGTCACAACATTTCTGATTTTGCAAGACTTCTTGTTTGATATTGCTTCCTTTTTGTCACATTTGGTGTCATCTAACTGTTGTTATTCGCACCTAACCTCATTGATATTGTATTATTGTAGTTATGATAAATAATTTTAAGTGTGATACAAAACTAACTTATCTGCATTTTATCACATCTGCAAAAAGTTGGGGTTTTTTTGGCCACTTGGGGGCGGCGGAGGCAAGCTCTAAATACAAAACTGACATACGCAACTTTAAAACCACCTGCCTAACATTCTGTAATGACCCCTCCCTTATGCAAACCAAAAAAGCTCTGATCTGTCGGACATGGACTCCTGTCGTATCACGAAGCAAGACTTTAGCAGCAGATTCTTAAAATCTTGAGAGTTGCGAGTTGGACCGTTCGAGCCAGCGTCTGCATCAGTCATCTTTGAGCATCCTTAACCCCGCATCCTGCTGACTGGTTGTCCATTTTTTCTTAAAACGTTTGGGGACAGTGATGGTGCAACGGTAAAGTCTCTGGGCTACTGATCAGAAGGTCAGAGGATCAAACCCCAATGTGGACATTGTTGGGCCCTTAAGCCTTACTGCTCCAGATTGACCCTACGCTCTGACCCCAACTGGGATATGCAAAAACAACATTTCACAAGCCTGTAAAAAAAATGTATTTGTGGCAAATAAAGGTTTCTTCCTCGTCGTCTTCCTATTTGTCTTCTTCATCTTCTTTGACTTCCTCTTTGTGTTCCTCTTTTTCTTCTTCTTCCTGTTCTTCTTCCTCTTCTTCTTTGTCTTCTTCTTCGTCTTCCTCTTTGTCTTCTTCTTCGTCTTCTTATTTGTCTTCTTCATCTTCTTTGACTTCCTCTTTGTCTTCCTCTTTTTCTTCTTCTTCGTCTCCTTCTTCCTCTTCTTTTTTGTCTTCTTCTTTGTCTTCCTCTTTGTCTTCTTCTTCGTCTTCTTCTTCATCTTCTTCATCTTCCTCTTTGTCTTCTTCTTTGTCTTTTTTGTCTTCTTCTTTGTCTTCTTTGTCTTTTTTTCATCTTCCTCTTTGTCTTCTTCTTGGTTTTAATCATTTTCTTCTTCCTCTTTGTCTTCTTCTTCGTCTTCTTCTTTGTCTTCTTCTTTGTTTTCTGCTTTGTCCTCTTCGTCTTCCTCTTTGTCCTTCTCTTCTTCTTCTTCTTCATCTTCTTTGTCTTCCTCTTTGTCTTCTTCTTCGTCGTCTTCTTTGTCTTCTTCTTTGTTTTCTGCTTTGTCCTCTTCGTCTTCCTCTTTGTCCTTCTCTTCGTCTTCTTCTTCATCTTCTTTGTCTTCCTCTTTGTCGTCTTCTTCGTCGTCTTCTTTGTCTTCTTCGTCTTTTTCTTCTTTGTCTTCTTCATCTTCCTCTTTGTCTTCCTCTTTGTCTTCTTCTTTGTCCTTCTATTTGTCTTCTTCTTCGTCTTCTTCTGGTAGGTACTTGGCAGGAACACCCTACAAGACCTTCCATGTTGGAGATCTTCTCATCCAGTTGTCTTGCCATCACAGGGTCTTCAAAGTCTCTCACATCCTTTTAACTCATTTTTCTTGCTTCAAAAACATCTTCCATGCATAAGTTTGTAGAGTCAAAACTTTGGCTCTACATTTGTCAGGTTAATCTCCGTAATTACTTATAGCGTTAATACTGTTTACACTGTTCATATAATTTATAATATCCATACTGTTTATACTGTTTCTACTGTTCATACTGCTATTTATCCTTACCTGTACATTTAGATGATCTAGTTTATGTTGTATCTACATCCATATATTCATATAGTAGTCTGTCCATACCACTGTAGCATACTGTATATAATGCACTTTGCAGCTGCTTATGTACTTCTGGTTCGTTGTTAAACTGCATTGTGTCGCCTTAGTACTTCTGCACAATGACAATAGAATTGAATCGATTGTTATTTTAAACTGTAGGGTCCTAGCCCTAACCTTTATATTGGTTAAGTTAAAATCCATAATTTAAAATATCACAGGGTCTTAGCATTTGTGGGTTCTCAGGCTTAATATGGTCAAGTGAAGTAGTATTTTATAGCATTTTTGTAGGGTTTTAATCCACAGTATGTAAACTGCTTGGGTAAAATCACACCGTAAATAACGTCATAGGGTCTTAAACACAGCATCGGAGCTTGTGAAGTTAAGTTGTAGTGCAATGACTGCTGTGTTAAATGTGCTGCGTAAAAAGCGATGACTTAAAGAGCTTAGACTGTTCACTTGCTGCCTAGTACATCCCTCCCATTCAGGTGCTGTTATAATGAGATGATCAATGTTACTTCCTTAGCCTGTTAGTGGTTTTAATGTTGTGGCTGATTGGTGTATTATCACCTTTTTAGGTCACTGACTGATCCAGCAGACACAGAGCAGTAGGATTCATGTACCGTCCTGCCTCTAGCAACCCTGTATAACGCCTCTTTTCGCTGTGATCTAAAGGAAATGTCTTCCTCTTTAGCTGCTAAATGCTCCACCAGCTACTTACTAGAGCAGTGAGACCGAACCGAACCAGTAAAGTTATGTCCTGGAAAAACAAAACTACGACCTGAGCAGAAGCCGAGTTGCAATGTTTGGCGATAATTCTCTTTTACATCCGAAGCAGTCATGAGAGCCATTATTAATACTGAAAACGAGCTGTTGATACGGTCGCTCCATTTGGCAAACAACGTGCTTTACATTATTTATGACATTTTGTTGTTGGCAGATTGTAGTTCTTATGAAAGGTCATAAATCCGCTAATGTGTTCATACAAGTTTCTCACTTCAGGGTGCTTTAGAGGAGATGTATGTGGCGCAGATCAAACAAAAGCGGCAATTACGTTGAGGAACTGCGGCGTATTTGGAGGTCATTGTCAGTCAGTGCTTTGGATTTTCTGTTGATGAGCCTCTGATTACCTATTTTTGATCAGACGTAGAGGTGTGTGTGTTATGCAAAGTGGACTATGAGGGCCAAATAATAACAACAATATGAATTCAGTGACTTCTATGAGTTAGGAACTGCATGTACAACAGAGCAGCACGGGTTCAGAATGTGATCTAATGCGAGACAGACCTGCTTTTCTTCCTGATCAATCCCATTGACGCAACCATCAGAACTAGACTCAGAATCAGTAGTATTGATGTTTTAGGTATTGATCGACCCATCTCTTATGGTGACTATTGGCTTCCACTGCTTATGTTGTCTATATAGGAGTGAATCCTACAGTAGCAGACACTAAACGTTTACTCAGACTGTTTGTTCTATCATGTTTTAATCACTACATCTTACATCATATACAGAAAGGACTCATTTATGTATTAACATGGAAGATTATTGCAACAGGAAGCAACAGCCTATGTGCTGCTCCTGCTCTGTTTTGCGATGCGACTGCAAAACAAAGATCAGCCTCTCTTTATATTCAGAAAAACAATAAGTAGATTAACATTGCCGTGCTCATCCTGCATACACTCTTCCTCTCTCTCTCTCGCTCTGTGTTTGTGTGAGTCTTCGCTCTCTCTTCCCGTCCTGCGTTTGAAGGGTAACCTCTGTGGAATGTGCTTCGTTAATCTCTCTTGACATTTCCCTGTCTTCCTTCTGCTGCGTACGTCTCCTGCTTGTTCAGGCAGTTAAGCCAAAGGAGTCGGGCCAAGCCAAACATTTGAATCTTGAAATCTTTCTCTCTCATCACTGCACAAAGCCAAAAAGGGCACTAATTCCTCCCGTGCATTTGTCTTTGAATGCGCCTTTTGATGCAGCTGTCCCTTTAAACTGATGCGTCTGATGCCGCCGCACCTCTTACGTGGCTTCGTTTCTGCTGGAGCTTGATGTTGGAGGACTGCTGAATACATTAAGTCACTTAAGCATGTCTACAACCGTAAGCTATGGCAGCAGCAGACGTGTTAACTAGACAGTGGGGCCGGTGCGGGCTCCTCTCTGGCTGAGCACAGCGCCAATTGGTGGTAACGTATTCCCGCCGCTCATATTTTGTTAATGCAGCCTGGTGCACATTTACACATACTCCTCTGCACTGCACAAGTGTGTCAGGTGAAACTATAAGCTCCTGTTACCACGTGGGTTGGATAAAGTGTAAATATATGCATAGCACGTCCAGTGAGTGGCAAGTTATAAGTTACTTCTTGGAGTCGGATTTGCTCAAAAGGCAAATTAGTTTGAATAGAAGCTCAGGACCTTTGTCATGATCCATTAATGTATAACGTGTCGTTCAGGAAACACGGTATTGCCACACGATGCCAAAAGTTCATTCGTCAGCAGATGGCGATTCAGTAAATCAGACTGTAGAGAAGCCCCCAGGTGTACTGCAGGGGGAGAAAACGCATATCTTAACCATGCAAGGAAGCATCTGTGCATCCTAACGCATCGCACAACATCAAACTGAAACCGTCTCACATGTCGGCCTGCACTCGCATCCAAGAAAAGTTTGTTTTCTCCGAGATAACTTAAAGATTGTTTCCCACAAAGGCACGGAGACAAACTTCGGGATCTTAGAATTGATATTCATGTGCTGTTTGTGTTTTTCAAGTTGAGGTAAACTGAAGGAAAGGCATAAGAGAGGATTAGTTTTAGAGGGGCACTCATGTGACACGTCGAGATTAGACTAATCGTCATGCAGAGTAGTACGGAGCAAAGTATGGAAAGTCTGAAAAAGTGACGCCAGTGGTGGCATCAAGGTTAAAAATGCTCGGAGACAGGATACTTTTAAAGGTCCAGGGTGGAGGGTTTAGTGGCATCAGTTGCAGATTCCCATCCAAGCGTTTAGGAGAGCAAAACGTTGCAGCTAAATATGCAAAAAAAAACATGAAAGGCCCCATTTAGAGCCAGTTTGTCCATTCAGGGCTACCGTAGAAAGCTGGTGATGAAACCTGATGGACTCCATGGAAGAGGAACGCTGTAGATATTGTCATTACCCTTCCTTTCCTAGTGTATTTAACCTTTGTGCTCCCCTCGCTTTTACTACCAAGTGAGATTCATAGGTTTAGTGAGATGTGTTGGTTCCAAAGCCAGAGTTTTAAATGTCACGAAGGCGGCTGTATTTTAACCGACCAGCTCAACACGGTAACTTACATTTCACGGCTAACCTGCTCCGGAAGAGATATAATTAGAGTTTGGGATTTAAGATCGGCTTTCAGAAGCGTCTCCCTTTCACCAAACCCCTTTCCCCGACCGTGTCCTCTCTGAGCGATTCGGGGAAAATGTCATATCTGCAAACTGTTTCGCATCTCGTTGCCATGGGAACCGGCATGCATGCAGCTGGCGATGCGTAAAATGCATAAATGTTTTAATGCACTCTAAAATGTCATTCAGTGGACATATTGCCTCCACTTAGTTAAAGATTTAAAAGACTCTAATTTGATGATTCAGTTCAACCTTTTAAGTTGGGTAGGCGTAATAATAATGTTGCATCAACTTAATACTGTGTGTAATTTCAACTCAAATTTATGTATTGGTTGAATTAGAACAAAATTTAAGTTGAATTAACTTAATTAAATTGGCTTAATAACGACATTTTGTCCGTAAAGCTTTGTTTCCTTCGTCTTTGCCTTCTTTATTCAACTGATTCTGCATTTTTGCCAATACAGCCCCTTAAATCCCACATGTTGGACCTTTAATATGTTTATAATCAGAGAACATAAAGGTTTACCAGGCAGGGAGGCCACTATAATGGAAGTGTAAGATCCAGCCATCGTAAAGCTTTATATTTTTGATGACTGACCCAAAAAGTTCCAACTGTATTCCCACAGAACTGAACTGTATTCTCTGTTTGGTTTTTAAATAAACGTATTTTCCTTTGTTGTAGTAGGAAAGGTTTGAAAAAAGGAAAGTCTGGATCTTTAGGTTACATTTCATATAGCCTCTTGGGACCCAACCTTTTCTGGGCCTTGCATTTTTGATTTACCCTAGTTATTTGGGATTAGTAGGACCTCGTAAATATAGAAAAAGCTTTGTCTTTGTGTTAGGTTCAAAACCTGAAAATACACACAGCACAGGAAGGAAGACAGCACTCACGAGCTCAGGTCTTTTACTTGCGCACAAGGAAAGAACGGACACTACAGCTCTGCAGTTTGCATCGCTACAGCATTCCAGCTCTCTGCTAGTCCTTCTGTCCTTGGCTCTTTTATTTGGTAAAAACAATCATGTAACACTGGGTGTCCCCACACGTCAGTACAAGAGTCAGCATAAGATAAGTGTCACTTACACAATCTTACTGGGTCAGTTCTCTGTGTTCTTTACTGTGAGTACATACAGCTTGGAATGTTTTATGGTGATTCATGGTTGCTGACATGTAGACTTTAAAGTCCTGACAGTCACTCAATGATTACCTAACAAGTATAATTCTTACATAAGCACAATTATAAGCACAATTCTTCTAACACCTTGAATAATAAAGAGTCATTAGTAGTAGTAGTAACATGAATAGTAATAAGTAATATCAGATTACGGCCATGCACTGTGCTCGTCGCCGGGTACAGCGCACAGCTCCTGGAGAGTCTCGGAGCTAGCACAATAGGCGGAGTTTTCAAAGTTTTTCAGAGTTAGGGTTATGGTGCAGGGAAGCCAAAACATGATGTCCATGCATGTGGATGCAGGGTCTCAGGAGATTAAGTTCGCTGGAGAAAAACCTCACGGTTTGGGTTTAAAAACACGGTTTCACAACTTGTTTGAAGCTTCTCCTGCATTTTCTGGGTTGGTCACGGCAGATTATTTAACTATGATTGGTCGACTGAAAAGGCAGGAAAGCAATAAAATGAATGCCAGATATATGTCGATCAGAAACGTCTCACAAACAGACGTGTAAGTTTTGGGAAACGGCAGTTTAGTCAAACATTTTAGGCAATTTTAATGAATGAATGTCATTTAGTAATTCATTTAATAATTTAACTCAAGAGATTTACCTCAGCCGGTCCGATTACTTCTGCTTAAGGAGCAGTGCTGCTTCCAAATGATGTTTTTAGCAACTAAAACTTCAATCCTCTCCAATTTATATGCATATTTCTATTCACCGGGGAATCCCTCAATGCCTAAAAAGCACGTTAATCCCACATTAAAAGCAACTCACTCCATTATTATAAGCCATGATCACATGTGGCCGAGCTGCTGCTGCCGGTACTGTACTTAAACCCACATGACGGTGTGACTGAGAGCGCCTTTGTGTTTGCACAATATTCAGATATTTATATGAAAATGCAGAATATTGGCAGGGGAGTGTAAAAAGCAGATTAATATTCAAACAGTCTATTTATAAAAAGCGAGTGTGTGGATGAGCATCAATGGTATTATTGGCACTTGGCTGGCATCCACGCTGGGGGCAGAGCGTGACTGATGGAGTTTCACCGTTTTATGATGAGGATGGAGAGCGAAGCTGTCGGCAGAATCCGGGTACACTTAAGCCTCTGCCCTCGCTATCACTCAATCATCTGCCAAGTTAATTTGACAGTCTTGATGATCTTACCTACAGCTGTGTCGTGTACTGAATAGAGCGGAGGGGAGTAGGAGGAGAAGGTAAAAGGATAAATCCAGAGCAGCGATTAAAGAGTTGCAGATAGTAATGGATGCTGTAAAACATCAAAGAGCACACATTCCAGCAATTCCAGCGATCGTCGGTATCAAAAATAAAACGGCGTACGCTTTCCATGAAATCAATTTTTGATACAGTCCTAAATTAGGTCACCTTAAATATTTAAAAACATCCAGTTATGATCATTTTAATGATTTGTTTTTTTACCAGCAGAGAGACAAAAATAAGGTGAGGCAAAATATTATTCCTCCGAAAATCTGAATCCTGTCTGAGGATGAATCATGATCATCACATTAGTCTGGATTTTATTTTCTATTCCTCTCACACACACAGACACTACTTCCAGCAGCTGTTGATTTGGTTTAATAAATAGTCAATTTTCACCTCGCTGAGGCCCTTCATGTGTAAATAAAAGCTTCTGGAATATTCTGCATTGTGAGCTCACAGTTTTAGCTGAACTGAAGCGACCAGGAGAGGAACAGGAGAGGGTTTGCAAATTTGAGTGACCTACTTTTTGTTTTTTGGCTGCTGAGCCTCAGCTAGCAGAGGAAAGATGAATATTTTTAATATTTTAAAGAGTTTTTTTTGTCATGAACCTGTTTCAGAACTTCTCAAAGGTGCTTTGAACAAGATAATAGTGTAACATTCTCCTCCAGACTGACTGTCTTATGTGATAAAACTATCATCAGACAAAACAAAAACACAGTTACATTAGGTTTTCATGTATAATTATAATTACTTTCAAAAAAAAGAGCAAAATAACAGATAAACTCAGACAAGAGATGACAGTAAGTTGTCAAATGTGTCATTGAAGCTCATTTCTTGAGGATTTTAAAGGGTTCAGATGACAAATTATGGAAATATTGTGAATCACTACAACCAGAACACAGTTTAGTCGATTAATCAGGCAACAGAAACCTGCAAATATTGTCATAAACCTGTCATTTAAAAAAAAGAAATGGGGTCAAAATCCAGTCAAATGTTCTACTATGACAGTAACAGGCTGCTGCTATTGATAGTTTTAGTGATCAATGGTGTGGGAAGAAGCACTCAGACCTTATATTTAAGTAAAAGTAACAATATTCTAGTGTAGAAATACAAATAGAAGTTGTGAATTCTATTTTTACTTAAGTAAAAGTGGAATAACTTTAAATTTTAAGAATATTATTATATACATAAAGTACTCAGATGACCCATTATGCAGAATGGTGACGGTGATTCTGAAGGCCTCCAGCAGGGATACAAAAAAACAACACAACGCCTATGACAATATCTGCCGTTAGTGGTTTGCTAGTTAGGCAGCGAGTTGATGGTGTTAAACTGGGGTGACTGAGGTTCAAGGTAAACCAGTTAATCATCTGTCTTGTATTTCTGTTATTGCTGAAAGCTGAATCAGCTTCAGCCACTCTGACAGTTGATGTAGCTGGTTAGCAGTGCTTGACCAAAGGGGTGTTTTGGGACTGGAAGTGTCGCGCCGCCGCCCAGAATTAGACTCTTAATTGGTTGTGCCACTAGGCAACAAAGAAAACATGCAAGCTACACCCTCCTACGAATGCATAAACACCGGCTTCACAAGTGTACACTTGTAATCGTAGACTATCTACTGCCAGATTTCACACTGGCCCAGCATGGCGGCTTGTGTGGAAACTTTCGCCTATATTGGGAAAACATCTCGTTGAAGGAGAAATGATCCATGCAGCTGCTCAGTCTGTCTAAAAGTTGTTCAGGAGTTTCCAGCCTCTGATTTCCGTGAAGTGGTCAAGACCTCAACTTAATGCAAATGAGAAGTGGACAATGTGATGCCCAAGCTCTACCAGGATGCACTGCATGGGAATGAATGGGAAACGTGGAAATGAGGAATCCTGTGGACACAAGGCTAAAGATGTTGAAGGTTCCTCTACTTGACCAGCCTTTATACTAACTAGCAGTCACTGTGTCGGATCCACTCCTCAGACTATAAGTTTTCTGGTGCCATAATGAAGTGCTTCTATTGTAGTAGACTAATTCGATTGTCAGAGTTTTTGCTTCTTGCAGCATGAAATGATCCCAGACTTTCTGTGGTTTTTCTAATAATATTCTCTCTCATTCTTCATTTTGCAGTCGGCACCAAACCCAGTTAAGCTGTAAGCTGTTATATTGAGACTCATCTGTGATTTTTACTAATCGAGTTGCTCAAGTTCCTCGAGGAATTATTCCCGTCCTCGATAGTAAACGGGACAAAACAAACATTTTGCAGACGTCGCCTTCGACAGACAGAGACTTGAAGACAGCAGCAGTAATAGTTGTAGCCTCACACTGAGGACGACAACAAACCGTCCTCGATCTGTGCTTTGATCAGAGGTTCAACATCGTCGTCTTTTCAGAGAACCTGTTTGATTTATTATTCTTGCAGAAGGGGATGAAACGATCCACTTTCTTGCCTTCGTTTCTGTATTTCATCCTGATCTCAGACGGAGCGCTGAGGCTCGTTGGAGGCTCTTCAAAGTGGAAGGTCACTCGTCATGTTTCTCCCCGTGAGACTCGCTGATAAACTGTTGAAGGTGCTGACGTTCTCGTGTTGTTTGGTTTGCATGGATGCTGCAGCGGTCATGGCGTCGGAGGAGCGACAGATTAGACAGACAGGGAATGTGAGCGATGGGCTGGCTGCACATAACACTGGCTTATAGTGATGATGATAAGAATTATGACTTGTTTTGATTCCTCGGCGATGTCTTTCTCCCCTCAGCTCCTCATTGCCACACGTTAGGATGGAGATTTATGGCAGGACAAGGGAGGAGAAAGAAAAGGATTTGGTAATGGGCTTGAAAGCGGAATAAAAGCTGTGCAAAACTGCAGATTAGATTTTATAGCACAGCTGTAAACTTTGCTGACAATTTGAATGAATTGTCGCTGTGTGAATAAAGCAGTCTCAACATGAGAAAACAATTGCTAAATGCAATTCTAATTTAGGGATGAGGAATCTGTAGTGTTCGATAAACAAAGGCGGCTTTAAATACCGTATTAAGCTGTCATCCACTTCAGCTTTCCATTCATTTCCTTTTGTCTTCCAGCTCGCATCAGCACAGCCTGTTCTCCAAATAGGCCAAGGCCTCTCAGATCACAGAGGAAGCTTTTAGAAAAAGGGATGAGTTCTGGGTGTGGATCGGCAGCGCACACACCGCTGAGGCTGCGAGTCTTTGTTAATGATACATCAGGGCTCAGTTAACTTTTCGCACCCTCTTTGTGGGACCTCATGGCACAGTTGCTCCACTCTGCATCTGTCTGTAATTCATCAAGCCGGGCGTGCATACCTGTGGGAACCCGATGATGGCCTCGGCATGAAGTAATGCTACACTGGAGCGTTGTGAGGCGTGTGGTTTCGGGGGCCGAGGAGTGAGGAGGGTGGTGGTGACATGATGTCAGCTTCCTGCTACCCTCAAGACATCGGGGTGACAGGAGGCTTAACCTTCCACCAAACAACTGCTGCTCAGCAAAAACAAGAAGATGGACACAGAGATGTCCAGGAGCCCAGCCCTGACTCCCAAAAACATGTATTAAAACTACTAAACTGCATTCTCAGTTATGCTATGAAGGATTTTCTACTTGATTGCGTTTATTTGCGACATATCACAACTTATATTTGCCATTCGTGTTGTTGTATTAAGTCAAGTAGAACAGTGGTTTTCAACTGGTCCAGCCTCAAGACCCACTATGTCTCTATTATTAAGAGTCACGACCCAAATTTTTGAAGTTTGCTGTTCCTGTTAACAAATTAAGGTTTATTTGGGTGGAGTCTCAATGGATTTTGATACAATTCAGGAAAATTTTGGCCTATTTTTTACTAATTTTGGTATATTTGGACGCTTTTGCCAAGTTTTGGGCATTTTTGGCCCATTTTGACAGATTCTGAGCACATTTTCGTATATTTTTGGGACGTTTTAGCATAAATTTCCCCAATAAGCTGGCAGAACCAAATCTAGAGGTTAATACAGGGCAACTACTGGTGTCACCACCACTAAATATCCTGCTGCTGTAAGCAAACTGTCTTAAGAAACACATCCTTTAAAATAAAAGACTTTATACCACTACTTTTTTGGGGGGGGAGGGGGGGTTCTGCGACCCTCTAAAAATGGCTTCGTGACCCACTTTTGGGTTGTTGAACTACTGAAGTAGAAGCTTAAAATATGCTGTAAAAGGGTTGTATCTGAACCCAGTCCTGCTAGTTTAACAGCACAACTAGTTTTGGTTCCTAAAATGAATCAAGTTTCTTACAAGTACACTGTAAAAAGTGTATTTTAAGTCTAGTTGAAGTAAAGTATTGTTTCGAATAATAATAATTTAAGCTATATTAATCCCCTTGGGGAAATTCATCTTCTACATTTAACCCATCCTAGTCCATTAGGAGCAGGGGGCTGCCGTGGTGCAGTCAGGGGCCCAACAGTGGCTGCAGTGGGGGTTCGATCCACCAACCTTCAAATCAGCAGCACAGGGCTTAACCTGTTGCGCCACCACTGCCCCCAAAAGTAGGAATATTAGGTGAACTGCTCCTTTAGCTTTGTGTATCTTTAAATTTTTCTGCTGCACCTCAACTGCTGCTTTCTTTAAGTAGGACTACATAGAAAAGGAAAGAACTTTGAAGTCTACTGACAAAATCATGAAGTTTTTCACAGTTTTACCTTCTGGAGACAATATGTTTCCCCCATAACAATAAACTAGACTTAAGTTTTGTTGTAAATAAATGTACATTTTAGGGGACAGGGTTGCAGTATAAACCGACATACTGCTCCGTTTATGTTTCTCTGCTTAGATTCATCCACTGCACAAAGGTTTCTAGTCTCGACCCTTTTAAGTTTGACTAATTTGGGCAAAAAGTCTCGGTGACATCTCACCTTCTCACTGAAGCAGAAAATGTTTCGGAAAACCTAAATAATTATATAAAGAAAATCAGCAACACAAATAAACATCCAGCAGCACAATCTTATAGCAGAGTGGTGATCCTACCAACTCCTAAGAGCTTGATTTTACTAACTTACAGACTCCACGGATGTGTGGTGGTTGTTGGTAGCTTTGAATCTACTTGTAAGGAGTCCGATCTATTTGACATCTACGTGTTCTACACTTGAGCACTACTGTCCTTCGTGGCGTAGTTTCCACCCAGTGCAGGTTTTGGACTGCACACAGACGTCCACAAAGGGGTCTGTGTGGAGTCACAGAAGTAGAAACTATATAAGTGCCTTTAGTCGGGGTTAAATCAAATCATGTGAACAAATAAAAGATTTTGACACTTTTTTTTTCACTTTTTTGTCATTTAGAAACTCTTATTGGGAGAGAAACACCACAGAAACAGGCTGCTTTCATAAAAACAGTTTAGACTGAAAGGTGAACATTAGGCCAGTCTTCATTTTCTTCTTAGATTGGAGTAATTAAGACTAAATACAAAGACTGACTTGTTTTAAGGCAAAAAGTTAACCAGCTTAGACCATAACCAAGTGTTTCCATACTAACACCAGGTAATCAAGAGTTGCATAACGTGGAGCGAGTAATGGGAGTGAAGTTTCCTACAGCAGTGAGGACGGATGTTTCCATCTGTCGTCACTCCATCTGACTGGTGAACATTAAGAAGTCAGAGCTGAGCGTTTTGATGACGTTACTCAGTCTGCCATGTTTTAAAAAGGTCCTAGACAGCTTTTAGTACCGATATCTAACTGAGATCTCCTCATTAATTAAATCCAAGCCAGAGTCAGAGTGTATCTTTATGAGGCCGGCCCCTGGTCCTGGTCCTGTCGGAGCAGGGAGGAGTGTTTGGGTAGAGATGCTGGCCTCTGGCAGCGTTACTGGTAATTAAAAATTGGGTTATTTCTGCACACGCTCAGCAGTGGAGCAGCGCCAGGCTGGCACCCTGCAACTATCAGCATCAGCTCGGGAGCACGAGGTCTAATTACTGTGTGACTGGCTCCTTCTGAAGAGCTTCATGAGACCAAACCAAGCACAGCTACGTGAGATGCAGCGATTCCCGCCGGGCTGCTTTGTGTCTGAGTGTGTTGTTCCTCCGCTGTGGGTCAACCAGGGTCTAAGTGTGCACACCCCTCCCTCTGCGGAGGTGTCTTTCCCTTCGTGGATCCACAAGGCCACAGCCGCCGCTCACACACTGAGAAACTATTCCTGTGGCTGTTTATTGGGATGCGTGCTTCTTCCAGATTGCCACAGCTTCTGGAGCTTTAACCGGTGAGAGCGAGACGCCACGGGGGGCGTCACATGAGCCGTAACCAGCTGATCGACAGGGCCAGGGGGGCTCCAAAGCTGAGAAAGTGCGATGAAGTTCAAGAGAGGGGCAAGGATTTGGGATGAGAACAAGAGGAGCCTGAGAGGAGGTAGTAATGTGGTGACGGGAACATAATATGTGTGATGTCAGGACGCTGGATTGGCGACACATTGGTAAGATATAATCAAATGCGGGGATGGAATTACCGCATGATAGGAGAATAAAACGGGATAAGCTCATCAAATCAAATTTATCACACGCGCAGCATCTCTAAATGTGGACTTCTGGGAACACGTTTTTGTTTCCAGCAACGTACTTTTTTCGGAATTTGACTTTGAAGGAGCTCGACGGGGCGAAAGACACCTCAGGCCATGACGGGGGAAGGTGAAACCCACAAAATAGAAGAGCTTTTTCCACACAGATATAATGAGCTTCATGCAGAGGAGACGGAATGAGGGAGGCAATCAGGGTCACGTAGATTATGTGTCTGAGGTGCTGAGATACGACGGCAGGTAGTTACACCTGACTCGTCCCTCTAACAAATCATCGCCACCTTCCGTCCTCCATTTTCCCTCCTTTTTCCCCTCATGCATGCCTTCGTTTCAGGCTGCCAGGTGATTTACGGGACTCGGAGGTTGCTGTTGACAAAAGCGGCGGCGGCAGCGGCAACATTTCAGCCCCTGATAGAAACATTACGACACGCCGCCGCCTGCACCGTTTAATGTGACATATCTCCGTGTTGTGGCGCTCGGTTAGTGTTTCAGCGGTGAGGTTATTAAATGTTATGCCAGTAAGGCTACACTCCGCTGCTGGAATCACATACATGCAGTTTAGGGCGCAATAAAAAGGGCTTATTATCAGTGATGAAGTAAGGCATTTATAGTCTGTATTGCTTTTCAGCGTAATGAATCTGAACTTATTTAAAACTTGATGTCTGCATAATTGTTTCCACAGTTTTGATGTAAACACAAAGCACATTCAATCCGTCTAGGAAACACAGTCCCATAAAAACAAACATCTTCATTTATAACCTCGAACCTCACATGTGATGTTGCTGCATCCGTGCCAACTTCTGCCCTTTCGCCACCCCCGCTGCCCTCAGCTTAACCAGCTCCAATCAGTCAGCAACTTTTATTTAAATTCGAGCCACGCTGACGTCGAGGCCTGTTTTACGACGTAACCGAGCAGGGCGCAAACAAACGGGAGATGTAGAGATGAAGTTAGCAATAAAATATTTACATGGCGCATTATTAAAAATAATAAAACCATGGCCATGAACATCCAAAAAATATATGAAGAAATTAAGCTGTAAAACACTGTAGAATATTGTACCTTACAAAGAAAATATGATCGCAGCAGTGAAGACAAAAATATGTGTAAAAAAAAAAAGGTTCATTAAAACTAGTTGCTGTTATTTAGCAGGTAGAGCTTCGGTAGCAGTTTAATGGAAAATAAATGTTAAAAAAAATGCAGCTTCTAAAATAGTAACTGCCTTTAAATGACATACTGTCCATATAAGAACACACAAGATCATTTTCAGGATCATTAATAGCTGCCCTTCTAAGCATTTCTATATATATTAAAACCGTTAAGTCTAGCACATACTTCCTATTTCCGTTCCGCTATACTGTACAAAAAATTAAAAAAAATAAAATAAAATAAAAATCTGTATAAAAAAATTCAAGCTGCAAACATGCTGAAAAAAATATTTTAAAAAATGATGTAGTGCATTTTTCTGTACTATCTTTGGCTGATTTAAATACATTAAAACGTGTTGCAAAAGAATAAAATATGCACTGTTTTGGCCTCTTTTTTTTACAGTCAACATGTAAATTAATGCCATTTTTCTGTGATTTTACTAGAAATTGTCTCTAATTTCGCCAGCATCTATCAAATAACAGTTAAAAACAAACATTTATCATGTTTCGTCCTTAATATGCATCACTTCTATTTCAAATAACAGCAAATATCTGTGAAATAATGATATTTTTGCTGATTTAAACAGAGTAAAACAGCGTAATGTATGGTCAAATATTGTAAAATGAGGAATTACCACTTGTAAAAAAAGAAATACAGGTTATTGATGTGGACAGTGTTTACAGTTTTGGCCTGTTTTTTAGATTTAACATAGTAATTAATACATTTTTTCTGTAATTTTTGCAGTTATTATTGGTAATTTAACAAAACAGAGACAGACCTATGACATAAAAGTTATTTTTTACAGTGCATCTTCAGCATTTAGCACCTTATTTGTTAAAAACCGCAGAGTTTCCCCTCATCAGATGCACAGATGCTTTCCTACAGCAGCTCTAGAACAGACAAAGCAACAAGGAGACAGAGAAAGAAGACCAGAGCTTGTAACTAATGAAACTTAAAACTCATACCACAGATTACTGAGTAATGCTCCGCGGCTTTGATCCACATGCCCACTAACGAACCGCATATTAAGAGATCTTTACTGCATTAGAGGTCACATTTACCCTCCGTTTTTTTTTTCTTTTGGAAGAGAAAGAAGTAAAAGAACAGTCGTGCCACAGTTTCCCCGAAGAGTCTTGATAGTACTTTTTGTGCTTCTTTGCTTCCAGTGGACGAAACCAGACAAACTACTAATGACCCTACAGAAGAGAAGCTGTGATGTTTAGTGATGCAAGAATGCAGCAACGGCCTCGTTTATCCGACACGCGAGCATTTCTATCAAGAACGGCTTTGAATCACGGGCTCAAGATTCCTTTTTCACACGTCTGAACGTCTCTTTGTTACACGTTTGTTCTTGAGCTTCCTAATATAATCCCTCAGGATGGACCGGCTTACCTGGCTTCTGGGGCTCAGGCATGTCTGTTTATAGTGGTTCCTCTGAAAGCGTCTTCCTCCTGCTTGTCAGTGGATCTGCCTGCATTTCCTCCTTCATCCCTTTTTATGACCTCAGCACCCCCCCTCCAGCCCCCACCCCCAAAACTGACTCCCTCTCTGCTGCCGTCCTCCCCCCCTCCCCCCCGCCTCCAGCGACAACAAGCGGAACAAGGAAGGAGGAGAGCGACAGAACGGTCGTCACCTGAAACCCTGGCAGCAGGACGAGACTCCATGAGGGGTGGAAGTGGTCCGTAAGGAAAAGTCCGGCACTCGGAGAAAACCTGCCAGCCGATGAACTCGTTAGGCCCTGAGAGGTGGAACATTAACGAAGGGACTGATGCTAATCAGCTCCTGACAGTCTGACTGATGGATCAGACAGTACACTGTAAAAAATTCCATAGGCAAAAGGTAGTGAAGATCAGTAACTTTAATAAGCTGTAAAAACTGTAAAGATAAAGGCAAATATCTGTAATGTAACAGTATTTAGTAACAGTAGAAGAGTGTAACTTTATCCGATTGTAGTTTTATTTGCAATTTTTCAGTTTTTAATATACATAATATATTTGTAAAAGCACAGATTTTTGAAGTGGTGATTATGTACAGTGGTAGTCCGTTCATTTTTACAGTCCATTAGTAATTAATACTTATTTGCTTAGATTTTACTAGATATTATCTCTACCTAAACAAAACAGGGATAATCTGTAAAATAATTGTAAATTACAGTCGAATTTTTTTACAGTGTTATTATTATTTTTTTCATTTGTTAATAGACGAGTAGCTTTAACTAAGAAAAAAATTAAAGTATAATTTAAATGTTAATATAAAAGTGAAATACATAAGTAAGGTAAAAAAAAAAAGTAAAGGGAATTAATCATTTTATATTTATTTAATTATTGCAAAATTTTGCTGAATGTTGTCTGTAATTGAAGAAAACAAGGAAAATCTGTAAAACAAATGTTAAAAAATATTTAATTATTATTTATTATATCATTTTTAAATCGTTATTATACACAGTTTTCTTTTAAATAAACACAAATATCTGTTGATTTTTTTTTAAATTAAACACAATTAAAATATTGTCATTTAATGGCCAAATGGTGTAAATAAACAAATACAGACGTTGTATTTAGAGATTGGGCTTGTTTTTTTTATGTTAATATGCAAATTTAAACCTTTATTTGTGTTATCTAGTAGTTATTATCTGTAATTTAATAAAAATAGAGAAATCTGTTTAAAAAAAAACAGCAAATTGCTACAACAAATGTCCATTTTTTACAGTGCACTGCCCCCAGCTGACAGGAGGAAAAGCCCAAATCAAAACGAGAGCATAGCAGCAGCAGCAGCCTTGCGTTCCTTCAGGCTCTGACAATCCCATTTGTTCTTCAGGACTGTGGCTGTCATCAGGGCGTGTTTTATGGGCCGAGGATCCGTCAGCCGGAGATGTGAGGAACAAGGTCAAAGACGGCAGGAGGAGGTCGCTGACCCCACGAGTTCCTGGAGAGACATAAACCTCCCAACCCACTCACGTCATCCAAACACCAACCTGGACCTAATATGGAAATAATCAAGACCAGTTACGCATTTAATAAGCTTTTTAATGTCCATGCATCCGTCTGTATACAGAGATGCCTTTCAGATCGCTGCCCTTGTTCCCCTGCTGCCCACGTTTCCTCCTGCAGCCTTAACCTTGGACGTAACAATAAACATTCTTTGACTTCAATTTCGGAGGGAGAACTTAAGTCAGAAAGAGACGGCCGAGACTGAAGAACAGCTATTTAAGGCGAGTGCAACTTGAGATTCAGATGTTCAAGGAGAACAAAATACCCTCGAGGAAGATTACGGAGAGCTGTTTGAATAGGACTTAAAAGGGTCCTTGAGTCCGTTTATCATAACTGTACATTACTTGACTTTTAAGCTGAATTATCTTAAATAAATCTTTCTGATGCGCTCACAGCTCATCAGTTCTGATTTGTGCTGCGAATAAACTCTCCGAACGGGTTGAAATTATTCATTTGTTGTGGATTTAGAGTGGATATAGGAGACTAACTATAGGTGTCCTACATGATCCAGTGATCCGCCGTACAGGACGACACTGGAGTTATTTAACGCTTGCATTAGTTAAGCCTCGCTGAAGTACACGTTAAGCCGAGCGAAGCGGGCCTCCTCCACCTTCGCGGCAGCTTTCCCAGGACGTTTGCTCACCGGTTTAGAGACTGAAGCTGTCAGCTGGCGGCAGTTAGCATCAATATTTAACGGGAGGGATTTGATTGTTTTTAGGGCAAAACTACATTTAGTGTGTGGACAGAATTTTTCATGGGTTCTGGCAGGGAGAAGGGGAAAAAAAAGGAAAGAAACGGGTGCACCAACGTGAAGCAGAAACTGACACGCTTTGTTTATATCGGCTGATAAATGAACCTGATTTGTGGGATGCAAAGCTGTGGAACTTTACCTAACAAGTATCACCCAGCTGGTCGCTTTGATGGCACGAAAACACACAAACAACACGTCCTAATGGGATGTGTTCTTCTTCAGAGCGATGCAGCAGAGTGAGGAGTACCTTAGTGTATACGGTGGCACAATTTCAAAACAGAAAATATTAAATTAACTTTCTTCTGTAAGCTTCTCTGAACACACACAGGGTCTACCTTAAAGCAGCTGTTGAAACGATACACTCATAGTAATGAGCACAAATGTAATATCAGTGAAATGTGCAGCTTTATAGTTGCTTTCTGTTAGGTTTTTTGTTGTCCGTCCGTCCATGCAGCCGTACGTTTGTCCCATTTTTGTGAACGTAACCTGACAGCATGTAATTTTGTAAGCGTCTCTTGAATGTCTCTTCAAATCGAACGCTTACCTTTACTTAGACTGAACAATGAACTGATGAGATTTGGACATCAAGGTCACTACACTCTCAAAAAACATGTTTTCAGGACTTAAAATCTAGTTTTCTACCCTGTTGTTGTCTGTTTTTTTACAAGCTAGAGGATGTAACATGCGCCAAATAAGTAGTCAGTGACATTTAGGGGCATTCCCACCTTGAAACTGCAGTGACAGTCTCAAAACTAGAAAAGCACTCAGAGAGCGCATACCTCTGCCAAGGAGCTTCAGTCCACCCCCAACACAATTTTCCAGTTCACATATTTTGTATGGAACATTACAGATACAAATGAAATTACATACAGTTGAAATTTCGTTCTGACAATGCAGCCTTCACCCTGTCCGACCTAATGAACAGGCGTGGCCTGTAGCGCAGCAGCTCCTAACAGCCTCCCAGCTTCGCTCAGGAAGGAAAGACAACTCCGTCATTGTCGCTGTTTGTCACATGGAGACCCAAAATGTCATGTGGTCACAGGGGGTTAAAAAACAAGAGTGCCCTCTGGTGGCTTTTAGAGTAAATCGCATTTAATTGTCCACCCGGTTACACTTACATTAAAAAAAATCCTGGATCCAGACGGTGATCCGGATCAGTCCCAAAATGTCATCATTTGTTCCTTGTCCCATTTCACACATTTCCTGAAAATTTCATCCAAATCCGTCCATGAGTTTTCGAGTTATTTTGCACACAAACAAACAAACCAACGCCAGCCGTCACATAGGAGGTAAAGATGAATCCAGACTTCTAGCAATTCATATTTAAAATACATAAGAGACCAGGTTTCTCAGCTTGCAATGAGGGACTTTCACACTTCTCATTCTTCTTCTTCGGAATCGATTTCCAATTTGAACATGGATTTCTGATGTATTACAATATTACATCTTGTCATTGTGTAGTGTAAAGCTGTAGGCGAGCCGGTGTCCTCGAGCTGCAGCGAGTTTGGTGGAGAAAGAGGAGGTGTACAGTTTCACCTCAGCCATTTTAAGTCAGACAGCGATTATTTTAATGTAAGAACCTCCTGGATATGTAACTCTAATACGCAAAGATGGGTTCTCAAAGTTTAATCTATGACTACAGAGGGACTTTGAGGATTTATATGCTAATTATGACAAAATGTCACACAATGGAATTTAATATCCAGGAGGTCAGAGGTCGGCTTCGCTGTGATATCATAATGTTCTGTATAAACACCTTTCTGGACGTTATTAAAGGCCATAACTCAGGAGCTGAAGGGGAGACTGTGTGTCACATTTGGATACCAAATTGATGACACTAACCTTTGGTGCCCATCTATTAGATTCCTCCAGTCTTTGCTGCATGCATTGATCAGCTACAGCATTAAAACCACCTGCTTAATATTGTATAGATCCCTTCGTACTGCAGCTCTGGTCTGATGGGGTTTGGACACAGAACCTCTGTTGAGGTCATGTAAAGTCTGGTACCAGGACTGTGGCTGCAGATCCTTTGGCTCTGTTGGTTGTAGGGTGGGGTCTCCATGAATCAGATTTGCTCTTGTGGATCCTGTGGATGCTTGATCGGTTCATCATCTGGGGAATTTGAAGGTTGGGTGAACTCCCTGAGCTCTTTGTTGTGTTCCTCAAGCTGTTCATGAGCAGGTTATGTGGTGACATTTAAGGAGTGTGCTTGGTCTGGAACAATGTGGCCATACCGCCTTGTGGATGCCCGATCCTGTCAGATCTAGGAAGCTAAGTGAGGTTGGGCCTGGTCAGTACCTGGATGGGAGACCGTGAGGGAACACTAGGAAGCCTGGGTGGATGCAGTGTGAGAGTGAGTGGTTGGTGGTGGTCGGAGGGGCCGATGGTGCAGACTAGCAGCCTCCCCTCCAGGGCAGCTGTGGTTACATGCCGAGCTTACCACCATGGAGTATGGAGTGAAGGAATAATACAATGTAAAGCGTCTTTGAGTGTCTAGAAAAGCACTGTATAAAACCAATGCATTATTATTATTAATGTTCAGGTAGATGGTGAATCTTAATGAATTCTAGGATCCAAGGTTTCCTAGTAATTCCCTGCTCTATGACAAGATGTTCAATGTTATTCTCTTCATCTATCAGTAGTTTAAATGTTGTGGCTGATTGGTGCCTAATATTTGATTCCAAACAAACATACATGTGAACTGCAGCTTCACATTTAAGGATGCAAGGCGTTACTTCCAGTTACTCTCAATGATGTTTCTTAAGACTGCAACTTTATTGTTCGTCTGTCAGTGTTGCTGCTCTAATCATCGTCTTCATTTGTGGGCAGAGCTGGTGGCCGTTTTCAATGGAAAGTGGAAAAGCACAGTGTTAATAAAACATATTCACCCCACCTTGGAAGCTTTCAGAGGAGTCATAGGTGTCTTGGTGGCCTCTTGCCTCGTCCCGTCTTTGCATGGTCACTCGGTTTTGAGGACGACTCGCTCGAGACAGATTATGCATAGACCTTCCACTTAATAATGGATTTAACTGTACTACAAGATGCGGAAGCCCTAAACGGCCATGGTCCAACCTAATGTTTTCACTCTGTTTTCTCGTTATAACAACATATTTTTGTCGTTATAACGAGAAAACAAAATCGTTTTCTCATTATAATGACTTCATTTTCCAGTGAGGTACAAAACGAAACCAACCCTCCAGACCAGAAGGAGCTCTGCCACCGCTGCACACTACCGACTGAGAGTTTGTTAAAGTTGGAAAGATATTCACAGATTCGGACTTCCAGCGTCAATAACTCATTAGTGACACGTTGTCAAAACATAAACAACTGTACTTGCAGTTGATGGCTGCAGTGATTTTGGTGACACTACAGTAGAGTGAAGTTATTAAATATTTGTGTAGTGTTTTTCTTCGCTGTTGCAGCGGTTTTGAAATTTGCAGACGGTCCCTGGACACTCGTCGCCCAGCCGGCTGCACATAGACACCAATGTTATTTGTGCAGCTTGAAAGACAGTGACTTTTGATCAAACTGGGCTTGTAGCACATTGTCTACCTGACAACGATGGAAAGAGGCATCGTTTATGATTTGACAACGTGTCACTAATGAGTTATTGATGCTGGAAGTCCGAATCTGTGAATATCTTTCCAACTTTAACGAACTCTCAGTCGGTAGTGTGCAGCGGTGGCAGAGCTCCTTCTGCTCTGGCGGGTTGGTTTCGCTTTGTACCTCACAGGAAAATTAAGTCGTTATAACGAGAAAACGATTTTGGTTTCTCGAGAAAACGAGATCATTTTGTCGTTATCACAAGATAACGGATTTTTGTTTCTTGTTATAACGACAAAATTATGTCGTTATAATGAGAAAACGAAGGAGAATGACCTCGTTTTCTCGAGAAAACGGAGCGAAAAAAATTAAGTTGGACTATGGCTGCTTAGGGCTTCCGTAACAAGGGATATTCAGTGACTTGGAAATTTTCTTGTTGTTCTTTCTTGGTGTAGTTAAATCCAGGAGTAACGATTGACCAGTGATTTTTTGTAAATTCTTGTCAAAAAAAAGTCCCGCTAAGTTGATCGTAACTCAATGTTGAAAAGCAATAAAAGGGGAAAGTACTTTTATAGTCACTGTAGTTACCTGCCCATCACCAAAGGGCAAGAAGACAAAGATAGTATCTAGCTGGTAAACACAGTGCAACATTTAACAGCGAAAGAGAACAGAAAGAATAGCTAAAAAGAATGACTTGGATGTATCAGGTGGGTAGAAACATTACTCCAGATATCAGTATTAATGCTGCATTATATTTATTAGCTAGCTGTCGATTAACAGGCTCACTATATGAACTTAAAGGTGATGATTTACTTCCCAGGAGGCCAAAACATAAGCTAATGCAGGTAGTTTGACTGTAAACCTGCTCTTCTCTTGTGTCAGATGTGTTTTCGTCGAACCTCTATCTGATGAAATGATCTGTAACACAATGTGAACTTGTGGTTTGTGGTTTGCATCGACCCATCAGCTAAGGTTGGACTGATTACTGCAAGAGCCTACTGTATAAAATGTATTTAATTCAGATGGATGTCGATCTTTTACTCCTTCCATCCTCCTTTGCATCCTTCAGTGCGTTTAGTTTGTTTCTTGTACTGTAATTTGGGTTATTATGGGTTTTAATGTGATATTTAAACACTGCTAGCCCAGTTTTAATGAATTTGGAGGGATGAGATGTTATTCAAAATACTAAAAAAGCTATTTATGTTAATTTCTGTAATAGTTTTGTTCCTCTGATCGGTTGTAAACACTACAATATGAAAAATTAATCGACAAAACCTTCTGGGGAAACGATTTCTCCGTGATTAGGCCCAAACTGTAGCAGCATATTTAAAACTTGAGATGTATTTTTAAACATTTTCTCTCATTTTTCATAACGCTCCATTTTTAACAGCGCGCCGGCAGACAGGACATGACAGCGTCTTCCTTCAAAGTGAAAGTCCTGTTGTCGTTTCATATAAATACACAGGCTTTCATATTTGACTAAGAATAGTAAGGTGACACCGTTGTTTAGGGCGGTGACAGAGAGTAATGGGCTGTCCCAGTAAGGGGAAGAGGTACTGTATAGGCCTGCATAGTTTCAAAGGCAGAGCCCGGGGGAATCGCATGCCTCAGTCACCATATGCTCCATACAGAGCTGAGCCACCTTTAAACTGAAGAGGAGCCCAGAGACAGGCGGCTTCCATCAACAGACGTGGAAAAATGAATTATTGTTCCAGCTTGTACATATATTATCATATAACTGTTGACAGAGTCTCATGAGAAGATGTGGGCTGAACTTGTGTGATGATATTTTATGCAGTTTAAAGCAGATATATATTGGGATCATGACCTTTATTCCAAGCGGAAGCACAGTTATTGTGTAAGAAATTAGCAAAAACATCCCCCTAGTGTAGACAGTAGTAGCCTCCATAATTTTGATTAATGAATCGCCCTCCCAAAACATGTTTTAAAGCTGCACTGTGGGACATTTGCATATAAATGAACATCAGTTATATTCAAGTCAAATGAGTTCACACACACTAATTCAGCCCATCAACACCACACCAGGTAAGCCTCCTTGTTTTGTAATATACTGGTGTTTAAAATCCGGAGTCTGTGGCGACGTCAACCAGCGATAACTGGTTTACTGGAGCTGAGGAAGGGAACTGCAATAACGAAAAGTATCCAAGGAAAGTTTCTGATGCCCCAGATAAAACAGAGGAAGTCCTAAAAAGACAGCAATCAACAGCAAAAACATGTCAGAAGTGTGCTGATGTTGTTTTTGTAGTTCCCCTCGCTGCCACAAGGGGGCCACATGACAAAACTTCCGCACTGCAAGTTTAATACAAAAGTTGTCGTCATGGCGCAGCGTCTCCACTTTGCCCCATTTCTCGCCCTTGTTTTTGACCTCGTCTCGGACACGGCTGTCAAAATACGTCAAGTACGTTTCACATTTTTACCAGTGATCCTCCAGTATGGGCTCAGTTGTCATCCTCGCAAAATGTCAGGACAGGATTTAAAGTGGATAAGGTGTGACACCCCTCAAAAAAATGAATTTGTCAAACGTTCCGTTAACAAAAAAAAAAAAAAAAAAACACGTTGGATGTCCAAATATAGTCTTGACTTCTTGATATTCTAGACTTTAACGGATTAACAGTGGATTCAAAACTCCTTTTCAGCACTTTGACGCGGCGGTGTTGAAGTTTAAAATGATGGATGCCTTTCACTTGTATCCACAGAGGGTTTATTGCGTGTCAGCAGAACTCTTCAGCCAGGAATAAGCATTGAGAAATAAATCACATCAATCACATTTGGCAGAAACCTGCAGCCGATTCGTCTTCTCTCCGGTTTGATACTTTTAAAGTTTTGGGCACCTCCGTCCGAAACCCGAATCGGTGGAGTCGCAGCCGTTCTTCCCTTCAGTTCACCCTTGGAGTGTTCAGCAGCAGTTTGGCAACTTTAAACAGAGCTAATGTAGCAGCCGGAGCCAAGATCCGAAGCACGGAGGCCCAGACAAGAAGAATAACGATCCATAAATTCTGGCTTGGAGGTGCCACATAATGTAACCTGTGCTCTCTGCGCCTGTTGAGGAGAAGGAGCGCTGCTTAGACAGAAACCTTGAGTTCATACAGCACGAGAATTATAAAATGATTTGTGTATCCAAGAGTTATGCCCCTTATATCAATCCAGCTCAACTCAGAAACAGTATTTGGTGCATTCTCTTCAGTTGGCAACGTTCAGGGCTGAAAAGGGAAGTGCCAAAAACTGCAGTTCCTCAAATGTCCACTTGGGGCTGCTTCAGAAAGCACAACAATCCCCATAGAGCCTCATGTTAAAATGATCAACTCTACAGCAGAAATAAACACGGCTGCAGCCTGGTGCAAAAGGCATTTTGTTCTCTAATGCTACTTTTCCAATTTGTGACAACTGCACAGAGGGTTAATTTCTATACAGCTCGCCTGTTTACTTTGTATTAAGGCTTATAGTTGTGGATAATTAAGGACATGGCTGCTCTGAGTGACAGGTCGGCACTAACACAGGACAGTTCATGGCCCAGAGACGTTCGGATAGCTCGCCAAAGCTCCACTCACGCTCCATCTCTTCGCTAATTTTTGATTTAGCTGGGAGTTAGGAGGAGTTAGGCCCTGCCAGGACGGTGACAGTCGGAGCTTCAAAACTGCTCATGTGGAAACCTATGGATTGTGGAGGAAATACAGTCAATTATACTAAAAAAACTAATGTTTGTCCAGTTTACTATTAAAATGCCTCTCGATAATATTACATAAAGGTGACACTGATCCCTAAAACCATGGAAAACACCATGAGATTGAATCATTAATGCTTCCTTTGGACCAAATAAGTGTGCATTCGAACACAAGCAGAAAATTAGTACGTATTTTAAGTATTCATATAATCTCTCTCCTTTTTCTTTTTATCTTTGCCTTTATGCAGAAGGGACTTTGGAGAAATGATAAGAAATAAGAGAGGATTCAAACCGTCGACATTGTGATTACATGGTCCGAGTCACCAGAAGACGCCTGCTTGCGTATATTTTACAAGCCTCTCCGGCTGTCTGGTGTGCAATAAAAGTGGCGATGCTAAACAATACGGACAAGGCCTTGGAGTGAGACATAAGGCATCCCATAACCGCCGCAATCCTCTTTTCCAGTCTTATGGAGGAAGCAGTCGCTCTTTCCCACAGATAAACAAGAAATTCTAGCCGGGAAATAAAATGTGATCACAAGAGGTCACTGGAGACGCATTCTGATGCCAGATGCGAACAGCTGTCCCCTCCACTTTAATGCAGACACATGCTGATGTACAGTAAAATGTAGGTCCTGGGAGCCGTACAGCAGCAGCAGCTCTGAACGCTGTGTGTGTGATTCAGTACACACTTAGCCCTTAAAACGACATTTAAGTAAACACAACTCTGGCTAAGGTAGAGCAGAGAATGCTGACTAAAGCATTTAAAAACATGAATTACCCTCTTCATCGCAGGACATAAATATTTATTATTCAGCAGATAAAAATGGCACTTTTAGGGGCTTTTGGAGAGGGGTGGGGGCGAGAGGAAGGCTGAGGGGGTGTTTTCTGGTGTGTTAGCAGCCTCTGCTGGTCCTGGATGTGTCGGTGCTCGTAGATGCACAGAAACATGAATATTCACATCAGACGTCACGCTCAGTTCAGTCTATCTGTATATTTATATCTTGGCATATGAAGGAGAGTGAAGTGGGATGTTGTGTTTGAATAAATAGATATAAACCTGCTGAACTCCAAGCAGCTTTTTTGCATTTTTACTCACTGTGGGGTACAAATATAAAGCCCAATCCCTCTATGGAAACAGCACATAGAGGGGCAGGAAGGGGCTAGAAGTAGAAATAACTTAATAAGCTCCTTTGTGCAGTATAGTGCAGTCATAATGCTATAAATCATACAAAAAACAGAATAAAATTTAAATTTCTTTAACTATTTACTTTACAAAAAGTTGAAAAAAACTTGGAATCCACATGTGTAGCATTTTTCCAAGTGTGCACAAGTTTTATCGATGCTGAGGGGAGAAAAGGTGGCACCACATACCATAGATAGTTTACCACTCACATTTTAAATTTGTTTCCTTACTCGACTCCTTGCTCACTGCACTGTGTAAACAAAGCCTGCAGTTCAGCCTAAAAGTGCTTGAATTTTTGTCATGTGACTGTTGGTCACAGCTGGGTGATTCATGACTTAATGTTTGCGAGAAGGAGTGCAGAATTTTTTATCTTTTGCAGAATTTAGCTAGAGCAAATGGTTATTTTTTTGTGAATTTTTAAAATTAATCATGTTGAATAAAGTCCGTTTTATTGAACTTTAAGCTTAAGATTTGGCCTGTCACAGATGAGTAGTTTAAGGACTGTTGGAAAGTTGACATCCAGTGATCCTTTCTGTTTTTACAGTTTCTGACTATGACAAATTTTTTAATTTGGAGGATTTTTTTCTAAAGATAACATTAATTTCAAACCCGCCTGCAGGTTTTGAGGGTCAGAGGTTTAAACCAATGAAAAAAATGATATTAATCATGTGCATATTGTAGCGGCTATCTGTCTAAAAAATAAACATAATAATCAAAAGGCCACTGATGCACCATGGGTATGTGGTTTACGCAGGCAAAAGAGTCATTGTCCATATCAGATGCCCCAGTGCATGCTGGTCCTATGCTGACTACCTACCTAAATAAACATCAGGTGCCCATAGCCTTACCCAAATCTATTAAATAAACCCACAAAATAAACTACTAATTAGCCCAAACAAAATATGATAAATAAGCAGATAATAAATCCACACAAATAACTAGCAAAAAAAATATTATCAAGTATTCAAAACAAAAACAAATTAACAGATATTAGAGAAACCTACAGACGACTAAATAGCTCCTACACATATTATCTGGTAATGTCATGACTATAAAGAGATACTAAACTGTCCAAGAACAACAACATCACATTAGGCCAAATACATCAGAACACTAAGTTATGTGTCCTGTTGCTGCTTTCTTTGCTTTAACCAGAATATGGAGCAACTCTAAGCTAAAATGTTGACAGCCCTGAAATAGAAATGAAAAACTGTTTATATTTGCCAAGAAAACTAAATTACTGCCGACGCGTTACAAGACGGCGGCACACGTACAGACCTGCTTCATTAGCTGCCTTCTGTCAACAGACAAGGGAGCTACTGTAAATACCAAGCTGCTAAAAATATTAATTCAAAGACCGAGTACTGTTCCTGTGCAGCAGCAGCATGACAGCATGTTCAAAAACAGACACTGCGGGAAAGTAAGTTGATATGTGCACACGGTATTGAGAGGTTTTCATTAACAACACACATGCAAGTAGGTCAGCACATAACTTAAATAGCCCAGAAGGTGCAAATTAAGTCCCTGAGTGTGTGTTCGTGCTTAAGCAGCATCTCTCTTGTCACCAGAGATATTGATCATTTACAAGAAGCATGGAAACACATGATGAGTGACGCCAAATCTGAGTTTAAAACAAACCGTCCATGTGTGATCAAAGCCAGGAACGTTGTGACGCCTCTTCGCTAATCTTTTGGATCAAATTTTAAAGGTACACAAAGGAAATTTAATAATTGATTAAAGTAAGATGAAACCCGAAAAAATGCTAAATGGAAACTGAAAACATCAAGTCTTTGGATGTGGAAGCCTCAGAGGGGAAGTCGGGGCGTGAATCGGGGCCGGCAGAGGGAGGATCTGTCGGCCAAGTCTGGATGTATAGAGTTGATTTTCAAAATGAAAGACCAGGTCGCTGGAGGGATTTAAGCTGCGAACCTACTGAAAGGAGCTGATTCTTTGAGGTGTGTTGGTGAGGGGCTACATGATCAGATTCTGCCTGACTGGGTGCTTCCAGTGATTTCTAAAAGTGTGGATCAACTGAGGAAAATAGAAAGAGGGGAAAAGAGTGGAATCCCAGAACATAAGAATGTAGTAAAAGACGTCATCTAGTGTTTAGACTGATATAGCAGACAGAGAATTTAAGAAATTTAAGAAATCTAATTTAAGAATTTCAGCTGGGAGGCTGTTAGGAGCTGCTGTGCTAGAGGCCGCGCCTGTTCATTGGGTCGGATGGGGTGAAGGCCGCATTCTCGGCAGGAAATTTCAACTGTATGTAATTACATTTGTATCTGTAACGTTCCATAGAAAATATGTGAATTGGGAGATTGTGTTGGGGGTGGACTGAAGGTCCTTGGCGGAGGTATGAGCTCTCTGAGTGCTTTTCTAGTTTATGTTTCAGCATTTGCAAGGAAAAATCAAAGTTTCAGTTGCAAAAGAGTGGAAAAAGGGAACAAAGGTGTTATTTCTCTCTGCAACCATCTGTTAAAAGAAAAAGTTTGATGAAAAACTCTGACAAATGGATGATATTCCTTTGAGACTTGTGTTCTACCAGCCATATAAAAGTCCATCAATTCAGCTCAGTTTTATTTATTTGGTGGCAATTCACAATGTAAGTCACTGCAAGGCATTTGACAAAGTCAGGTGAGGACCTTACAAGTTTGTATTATAGAGAGAACCCCAACAAATCTAAAATGTCGATTAGGCAGCACTTAATAGAAAGAAACTTACAGCAGAACCAGGCTCAGGGAGGGCAGACATCTGCTTCGCCTGGTTGGGGTGAGGGGAAAGGGGAGAGACGACAGGATAGAAGATAAAAAACAGACAAATAAAGCACATGAGAAGAATAAACAGGAGGTTAATGAGGCCACTAATCAGTAACATGCTGCTCTGGAGAATATCTGCAGAGGATAAAATGGAAACTGCAGGAGAGAAAAAGTCAGTGACATGCAATGGTGGCATGTAAATCTATGGAGAGAGAAAGATAGGAGGGGTGCCAAGTGCATTATGGGAAGTCCTGCAGCAGTACAGGCCTAACTAAGTATAATTAAGAGGTGTTTAAGGGTTATCTGAATCAGCCCTGTAAACTTTAAGGTTTTAAGTCTAATCTTAAAAGTAGAGAGGGTGTCTGCCTCCCGAGCCCAAAACTGGGAGCTGAAGGATCTTCCTCCCACTCTGCTGCTTTGAGACAGGCAGATTAAATAATCATATTTGAATTTCTTTCATCTTTAATAATTCCTAAGATATTGTCATTCAAACATAGCCTCAAATCTCCATGTTCTGAAAGTAGGTCGATGAACAAATTTTGGGTTTATCTCAGAAAAAAAATTATATATCACGCTGAAATTTCACTAATGCCCCTTTAAATATCCATATCTTGGGATTTTAAGCAGAAATTGTTCTTAAAATTTGTTTGAAATGAAATAGAAATAAAACTAGAAAGCCTTTAATTGTCATTGTATACATTATACAATGAGATTAGAAGCGCCACTCCTGATTGGTGCATGAGAATAAACACAAAATAAAATAAAAAGAGACATACATTACATGATGATGTTAGAGAAAATTAAGCACATCACACAATATAAAAGAGGTGTCGCTGTACAGTCAAATGCCAGAGTCAGCTGTAGCTATGGCACAAGTCTCAGTGGTTATTTCCTTAAATTTAAATAAAATATAGTATAACGTATAATACAAAATAAAATAAAGATAGTATTAGTATTGTGAGAATGTGTGAGTGTGAGCTATGATGGAATGGCCCTTCACTCAGCTGGCCTGCATTCAAAATAGAAGCAGCAGGTCTTTGCCTGTAGAGGGCAGCACCTCTCTCGACAGCCAGCCGGAAATTCATCAGCAGAAGAAGAAACCCGGAAGTGCTGATGTTGTGGTCGAACACTTGACTGTCAAAATGGCTCGTCTACCACCATTCACGTTTGCTGTTGTTTCTGCTGTTATATTTATCGTATGCACAAATTTCGTATGCTGTAATAACGGAAGAAGGGTAAGTGACAAATGTTAGTTTTTTTCACCTCATTATTTTAAATGCAGCAAAGCGGAAGCCAATTGATTAGCATTAGCATATGTGAGTGGCTAACGGCTAACAGTAGATTTCATTTTTCCTCTCAGGTCGGTGATAACTTGGAGACTGAGTTTAGCGGTTTCTCTGTGCCTCTTGAACACTCATTTGAAGTCGGTGAGTAACTGTTATGTTTATTTTGTCACTGTAATGTTGTATAATGCGGTGTTGCTAACGATGGTAAGCTAACTAAGTAGCCGGGTGCCCCAAGCGACAACGCCACATCCGAATGGGGACACCTGCACGCCAAACTCCATTCAAAAATCTGTCAATTGAGCTTTTTTTTTTTAAGTATACATAACTTAATTTAGCAGGTACAACATAAACGGTGGTGTTGTGAGGACTGCCAAGTTGTGCAACAAAATCCGGCATTAGTGCTAAACAGCTGATCGACTTCAAACCGATTTGAAACTGCAATTAGCAAACAAAGGCTGCAATTTAGGATTTATATTGTGCAGCAGTTTATTTTCCATCATAAGTTAATCATACTTGGTAGCAGAGTGTGTAATACTTAGATGCTGCTACTGAGCCCTGAATTATGTACATGTTTCAGTGTCGGAGGCTGTTTGCAGAAAGATCCTGCAATTTTCCTTATGAAATTATTTTCCGTTTTAATTATTATTGCTTTATTTATCAAACTTAACACAGTCACAGCTTTTGTGATGATTGTTCTTTCTTCAGTGCCATTAAAAAAGAAAATAAATACATGTTGGAAGCAATATATGCATTTATATTGTCATCTCAGCAATACAGTATAAGTCAGGTTTTATGGTAATGGCAGTTTTTATTCTGTTACACAATAAATATTAAAGTGAAGCTTGACCCTAAATTATATTATGAATGGCAATATCTGCCTGAAAAATCGCAATTTTGTCCCCAAACAGCATTTGCACACGCACGTAAACACACACACACATATATATAGCAATATAATGAGGAATACCAAGCAGTCCTATTTTTGTTAGTAGATTTTTAAGTAATATGTCTGGTTGCTGGATTTTCTTTTAGAAATTCTATATTAAATATGTAGCTGTCATGTTAGCTCTACAGTCATTCAATCATTTATTAGTCCTGTCTGTTCATTTACATTACTTGGGTGAATGTAGGGTCTTAACCTTAATATTTAAACTTGTTAGCCAAATTCAATATGCCAGTTTTATTCTCTGTTGGAAATCACTTTGGCTCTACTGCTGCTGTTTTAAATGTATTGCATATTTATAGAAATGACAGTGCTTTGACTTGACCCTGTTCCTACTGTCTTTCTTGTTTCAGATGATGTAGCAAAGTTTCGGGTGCGTGGAGCTCTGGTGTTGAAAGCTGGAAGGGAGCCGAGTGTCTCGTTATCTCAGAACCAGCTCTCAGAGGAGGACAGAACCAAACTGAAGGTAAACTTGGATCAGCAGGTTGAAGGATTTGGACTCATGTACTGAAGCTGTGTACAAAACTAAGATTTAATTCCTCCTGTTTCAGATTAATGCTGATACTGTGATATGTAAGGTTTTTTGTGTGTCATATATACATTGAAATATATGATTGGAACCTTTGTCTCTCTTATTGTGCAACTTTGCTTTGGACAGCAGCATTCAGGTCTGGCTTTGCACTCATCATGCAGAGCTTTGTGGTGCTGAATTGAATGATTAAACATTGCGACACGTTGTTGACAGAGTACCTCTTTTTGGTCAACATTATCCTTTCTGTAGCTGAAATATTTGCACCAGAAATTGCGTTTCTTTTTGCATAACGTTACATTTTGAGTATCCAAGAACCGTTGTCAGAGTAAATTATGTTGTATTAGACGGATCTCTGTTGTAGATTAGTCTTTGAGAGTCTTTGAGAATTAGAACTCCAAAGGTATTTTTGCATCAAGCACCAAAAACATGATGCAACATGACATATTTGAGTTAACGTGCTTTACTTCCATTGTGCTCATAGCAATGTTGATGCTGAAACAATACATTGTGCAGACCTATTTCAAATAAATGCTTCTCTCTTTGTGGACACATTTTGCTGCAAGAAAACAAAAACACTCCTTCAAAGAGTTTATTGCAAATTAGAAAGAAAACTGACAAGCTGTTTGAGTAATAGACGATAAATATTGAGTCAGTGGTAGAAGTTGTGCTAAAGGAGTGTGATCAATATGTCACAGCATGAAGTTGCATCTTTAACATGTTTGCTTTGAACGTGGATGACTCCACAGGAAGTGGCTGCGGTGGACGGACTGTACAGAATCAGAGTTCCTCGAGTTTTCCTGCAGGCAGACAGACAGACGGAGCGGCAGATGGAAGGTTACCTCACGGCATTTGTCAGAGCTGTATGTATTTCACTCTTCTTCACCAGCAGTTACACTTGAAGTAACCACTTTAAAATGCTCAGTAGTGCTAAGAGACCTAGTTGGCGTAGTTAATTATTATCCAGGTCCAGGCCTAGGACAAAGTGTGCCTATTTATCAGGCTAGTCATTTCAATGGTTCTGTCTAGTGAAAAATAATAATGACTGTGTTGTTTCTTGATTTGGTTTTACTGTATTTTAGGGTTTCTCTTTTCCTATTATGAAATTCAGAGTGAAGTGTTTCTTTGGTTTTCAAGTTTACAGTATAGGTGCCTTAGTGCCTTGAATAAAATTCTGTTCCAGATAAAACTGCTGGTTAGTACAAAACAAAAATGCTTGTTTGTAATGACAGAACTGTAAAGACACATTTTTTTAGGTATTAAGAGATTTTTTTGGTAAAAATTTCACCTCCAGTGGTACTTTTTAAAAACCATTACTTGGACGACCGGCATATCCATGTTGATTAGCAGATAGTGTTTTGGTGGTTTAGCTAGCAACAGACCACCATAAGAAAGGCTTCTCTGCTGCCTCATAACCTCCTGTCAGAGCTCCTGTGTTTAAGAGAGCTTCGATTGTCAAGAACTATGCTCCTGCATCTCCATAAAACATGTGCCAGAGCTGACTTTGCAGCCAAAATCAGGTGTCTATTGACTAGAACAGCAACATCAGCACAGGACCAGTGTCTACAGCCTCTCAGAGCCAGTGTGTAAATATGTCTAAACAATGAACTGGGTCATATGTTCCAGAAAAGAGTTGCACTGACAGACCAATTTTGTTTTCATGCTAACATGAGCCTGTATTCTCTGATCCTCAGTGTGCCATGGTTGAGTCCCATCTGAGCGATGTCATCTCCCTCCACACCGACGTCTCTGGATACCTCATCGGTGTCTCCATAGTGACGTTTCCTGGAGCCTGTAGAGGCACCGAGGTCGAGGATGAAGTTGATCTCGAGGTTTTCAACACCACACTCAGCATCATGGCTCCTGTCAATGCACCGGGGTCAGTCCTGTGTTCTCTGTTCTCTCTTTTCATGCCTGCTGCTCCTCTGAAGCCTTGTGTGATTTGCACTTTGATTTTTCTCTCTGCTTATTTAAACTACTTGTTAAATCTACGCTGTGCACACATTGCTGCCCTCCATATCTGAAGCTGTCTGTGCATTAGTCAAATCCTCCTGTGTGCCAGAGTGTAGCTTCTTCAAATGCCTTTGATTTGGTTGTACTTGCCTCGGCTCAGCAGCCCCAAATCATTTGCCCATAGGAGGAGCAGGTCTCTCTGCGCCTTCTCTGCCTTTCAGATACACTTTCTGTTTAACAGTTTGTTTGAATACTAATTGTCAGCTTCTTTGCAGACCTGAGACCGCTCTGTTCCTCGAACGAATGGAACAGGAATCTGAGAAGAAAGGGAAGAATCCACAAGAGCAGAAATCCTTCTTTGCTAAATATGTAAGTACTCCTACTGAAAACTGCTGATTAGGCCAGCAGGCTTTGTCTAAAGATATACTCTCTTCCTTCTGTAATTGGTCTGTGATGACTGTCATTTCCTATATAGCTAATGGATGAATGAAAATACCTATTTAGCTCTTTTGTACTTTATCAGACCCACCATGACTTTGTGTGTGCAGCACGTGTTAAGATAGAGTAGACACATCACACAGTTTTCTCATATTGCTCTGTATGTTTGCTCTCCCTGTTGGATTCTGTGTTTGGATCCACTCTACTGTTAAAGGGTGCTTTAACACCTGTGGTTTGGTTCAGACTAAGGAAAAAAAAGATGCACCATTAACTTTTAGTTCTGCTCTGGTTTATGTTTACAGAGTTTCCCTGCCTTAGAATAACTCAGACACAGAGGCCTTAAGCTGAATCAATATAAAAAAAAAGCATTCAAGCAACATATTGGAATGAATGTAAAACAGCAGTGAGAGTTCTGTGTGCTGCTAAAAACAAAAAAGAAACGGACAGCTGGTCTGATGTCCAACAGAGAGGTAAGCTGGCAACAGGAATAACCTGCCAATCAACAATCAGCTTTTGGATGAACAGTTGTTACTGGTGTGCAACAGATGCTCCAGTTCTTCAAGATACCAGATTTTCAGCAGCCCCCAGTGTTACTTTTTCAGATTCGTGATTCCTCGTCGTGGCAGGGAGACCTCTGGTTTTAATCGTCTTTGCTTTCGTCTGGCTTGTGGCTGGTTATTCGCTTTTTCTGTCTGTGATGAGGTGAAGCAAAGAAACCATCATCTCTAAGCATGAGCTTGGCCTTTACTTCTTTTTCTACGACAAACATTGTGCACAACATTTAGGCAACTGTTACACTAAAAGTTGGGCGCATCCAGACACTTTATTATTGACTACAGTGGCATGACTAAGTACAATAAGTGTTGCCAGCTTTCTTTCATAGATATGTGCTAAGAAAAATAGTCAAAAACAATGAGGAAGGGTTCGTCGTACAGCTCACTGAGTTAAGGCGTTACCATGTAGGTGCAGGTCGCCAGCAGCGGTCGTGGGTTCGAGTCCGGCTCACGACCCTTTGCTGCATGTCTCTCTGTCCTCTTTCTGCCTCCTATCATCTTGTTTCTCTCCCTCTCATTAAAAGTGGAAAAATTCCCCAAAAAATATTTTTAAAAAAAACAAACAATGAGGTAAAAAATAAATAATTTCACCCCACCGCTGAAAAGAAACAGTGACTACACGATATGTATATTTTGCTACTTACATTTTAAATTATGTTTCCATGCCTGTTTCCTTTCTGCTCTGCCTAAACACTGCCTGCAGTTCATCCCACTTCAGTCAAAACGTCACAGAATATTCGTCATACTACTTTTGGTCACAGATGAGTCACTAATGGCCTCACAGCTGCATGATTTCTTTTTAACAGAATCTGGCGAGTGCAGACGCTTAAAGTTCTGCGTTTTTTAAATGGCACATCAAGAGTAATTGATGAAATTTTAAGCTTAGGTATGGTTCGATTTTTTTTTCCCAGTACAATGACACGACACGGATTAGTAGTTCACTGACCTTCGACAGTTCTTTCTGTGTTGGCGATATTTTTTGTAAATTCTGTTTATTACATTTTAAGTTTTTTCATAAACAAGTACATAAAAATTATACAGTGAACAAACAATAAAATGATAACAATAACAGTGCTGAGAGACTGGTCCATATAATAAAGTATGTGGCATTAATAGCACAGTGAAATGATGCACAACACTTGTGCATTAGTCCATATTTTAATTTAATTTAATTCCAAGTTATAATCGAGTCCCAAAAGTTCCAGTGGCTTCCTCCATTTCTGCAGAAAAAGATGAGTCCTTCCATTGATACCATGTCCAAGTTTTTCCAGAGTCACAATCTCTGAGATCAGAGATTTCCACACAGAGATGGAAGGAGGGTCCTCTCCAACCCACTTCACCATTATGGCTTTTCTTGCTAGCATTAAAAGCGACTGAATTACATTTTCATTGTCTTTAAGAGAGGCAGGGATCTTCCCAAGCAGACACATAAGTGGATTCACTGACACCTGTTGACTTGTTGCTTTACTAACACTTAAACATAGTGCCTTCCAGAATGCTTGAATTTTTTCGCATTCCCACAAACAATGCAACCTGGTGCCTTGCAAGATTTACATTTGGGGCAATTTGGTGAAGTTCCTGTTCTATACTTACTATAGATATGCGGAGAAATGTAGATATGATGTAAGATATTATGCTGCAGTTCTTTATATCTGTTGCAAATCGAGATTCTGGAAGGCATTCGTAAAATTGTTGGGGATATTTTAAAAAGACCGCACGCCTTGTAAACTTGTCAGCTGGTTTTAGGGTTCTGAGGGTTGACTGAACCAAACAGATTAGGTGGGAAAGCACCCTGAGTGTTTGTCATGATTTGACACCCAGCTGTGTACCGCTTCCCTTTGTGATGCTCTCGACTAAAAAATACGACTCATTTGCCAATATTCATCTTACAAAGAAGTCAAATTTTAAACACAAGTCACATAAATATAAAATATAAATGTCAGAGTCAGACTTTTGACCTTTCAAGCTGTCATTTGGTGCAAAACTACACATTTAGAAATACTTTCACAGAGATCCCAGTCCCGAGTCCCATCGCTTGGCTTGTGTGAACTTGTTCATGATCTGTGTTGTGTTGCTCTGTGCTGTGTGCGCTGACCTGTGTTGACTCTGTGCTGCGTCCAGTGACGGTGTGTTGACTTGGTGCTGTGCTGTGTTGCAGTGGTATTTGATTCTGGGAGGTGCAATCTTCCTCATGGTCTCCAATTCGGCACAGCCCCCAGCAGGGGGAGGCAGAGAGCAGAGCTGATTCCCACTGAAGTACAGTCTCCTTACTTGTGGCTCTTCTGTCCCCCTCCCTCGTCTGTCTGTCAAACTTTGGATTTAACATCTAAGCAACGTCACTAACTGAAACCCACCTCCTTGTTTTCCACTTGTTCTTTAGTTTCCACTCATTCACGGTCTTCTCAAGGTCAATGCCAAATGCATTTCAGGCTGATGGACGCGGAGATCAAATTTTATTCAATCAGGAGTCCTTCTGTTTGGAAATCTGCATGTTAAACCTTGATTTTAATCTAAATCTGAGCAGTCAGTGTGAATTTGTTCAGCATGTGTTTGGTGTTTGACCCTGAGATCTTTACTCTGCAGCCTCTCACCCACTTGTGCACTTTACCTTTTCTTCTCTTTTGTTCAGAAAGTAAACCTAATCTGGGATGTCCAATGTGGAACTCTTGTCAGTGATCACAGTTAATTTGTTACCTGGAAAACAAACATACTGTTGTGTTGACTTCCCCTTTTCTTCTCGGTCTCCTCCTCCAGTGGATGTACATCGTCCCTCTGGTTCTGTTCTTGATGATGTCCGGCGCTCAGGATCAGTCCGGAGGAGGAGCCGGCGGCGGAGCAGCTAACGGAGGCGGCCGATGATCAACGCCATGTTTTTGTTGTTGTTGACATTACTGAACAAACATAACAGTTTCTAATTGCTGTACATAACGCTATTTAAGGACGGTAGATGTTTGCCACTCACAAATTAAACCTGTACAGTATGGAGGAGGTGTTGTGTCCTGCTGATGACTGCATTTTTAATGTGAAAATAAAGTATTTATTACTTGACCTGCCTTTTTTAGGGTTTTTAGACAATAAGGTGTCAGCTTCAGGTCCTGTTTACTGGAGTTTGGATTTAGTTTTAGCACTACAACAGTTAAAAACTTAAAGAAATGTATTTATAATAGACATTACAGCTGAAAACATACTCCTTACTGAAAGACAGATCAGTACTGTGATATGCTGCGCTGCCTGTACATCTTGAAATAATATTAAATCACAATTTTAGTTAATTATCTGTACTGTAATCTGATGAAAGAATGTGTTTACAAGTCTTTTCTCCTCGACACAAAAGGCAAAGTGAACACATTTTGTTTGGCACATGTATAGTTTTAATATATTCATACAATAACATGCAGATTCTAGGTAATTAATAATTAGTAGATTCAATATAAGTTCCAACTTTTTCAATTTGCTCATCAGTTTCCGTCTAATTCCAGTGAAAACCCAAACGCCCAAATGTGTTTCTTCCCGTTCTCTCTCACTAATGGGGGGAACCAGGCTTGCCTCTTGTCGGTTCGCCACATTTGAACTGGAAAGCCTCCATTCAGCACTTTAATCCTTCATAATGCGTCCTGGGGTTTACCCCGGTGGGATTAGAGCAGCTGCTGCTGTTCCCCCAACTAGTGTCAACTGTTGTGACAGTTTATGCAGTAAATACAGCTTAAATAAACTGCACACACACAGAGAGAGTTTAAGGTTATCCCTCCAAATGCTTCATTAAGTTTCATGTAAATGTTTACTGAGACGCTTCCTGCTCTCAAGGGCTGTTGTCTGTTCAAGAGGTTGGTTTTTTTTGGAGTCACTGGGTTGACATCTGGTAAAATGGGTCTCCAGAATCAGACCACAATATACAATTTTGATTATTTGGATGTTTTCATTTGATATATTTAAAATCGCATCAAAAAACAATTAAATTCAGTTTCTTTTTAACAATCATTTTACTTTAGACAACTTCTTGTGGTGTTTTATTGTTGTTTTTAGGAGCCGTGAGGTTTTTCTACACATGAAAAGGTACGATCATTATCACGTATACTGAATAGATACTGCAGTGATTTAGTCTTATCACAGAGAAGAGTGGTACAGATAAAAGTGTGGTTTTGAACAGAAATATAGCAGTAATATAAAAGCAAATCATTGTATGCTGGGCAAAGATACAGCAGAGTAAAGGTAGAGGGAAGTCGCACCTCCTCTTGGAATATTATAGAGTTCTCTGTCGTCTGTGCATGTGAGTCCCTCCTACTGAAACTGGTGACTCTTGCTACTCTCAAATTAGCCAACAATGACCTCCCACACTTCACAGTAAAAGTGAAAGTGCAGTTCAGCATTTAGCTTGTGGCTTACAAGTCCAAACTATTTAAAAACAAAGTATTTTATTTATGTATGTTACTGACCAGGCCTGAGCTATAAAATGACAGCAATCAACTGCTAGACTTCGTTAGTCGCGATAAGAAAATAGTTTGAGGTAATTCAAACTTTTTTGCCCTGTGATCCTTTCACTGTCTGCTTCCGTCCAGGTCGTCTTCTACTCTACATTCGTCTGGGTCATTATCTGTACCTGCAGACCTCCACAGTGGCTGGTGGTTGCTGGTGGTTGCCTTGGCGACAGGACTTGACATCCAGGTGCACATGGAGTCCAGATACTCAGAAGTTTAGCCCACCAGCTTTATCCTGGTTTAACTTGCTGTATTTAGTTTATGTAAGTATTCAAGGGTGAGATTATTTTTAAAAATCTTTATTTAATTTGATTTTTGTGTATTTTTTCTGTTTTTTGTGCGTTCTCATTGCTGTGTTAGCATTAGCATCATCACCTGTGTGCCATGATAAACGGGCTAAAGTAGAAAAATTTAAAGCAACTCGGTTAGATTCAAAGTAAACCTCTTTTCTCTCGTTAATCAATAATTATCTGTATCAACTGAAATAAAACAATTTATCATGACAGACCTTTCAGCTGTTGACCCAGCCTGTTACGACTACATTTATATACACATTAGATATCTGTATTGTTACAAATGGTAATTTAAATCACTAAAAAATATTATTATTTTACAGACATTTGCTGTTATTTTTCTAGTGTTAAAACATTGCAGTGTTCCACCATTTTGGGCACTCTTGCTGCTGAATTTTCGCTGTTTTTATGGAGTTTTTTATTTTCTTTTATAGTCTGCTCTCCTTTGCTTCTACTTTTTCACTCCTGTCTGTTGTGCTCCGGTCTTTGTTTCCGCACGGTTCCAAACAGAGCGAAACAAAAACAGGTGAACAGCAGCTCATTACAGCCATTCAGTGTATTTTACAATCCTTACCGGGGCTAATAGCTGTGTCTGGATTATATTTTGCCGTATCTTGTGTGCACAACCTCTCTGGCTGTACATAAAAGTGAAGGCAGGTGATGAAGTTTGTTTTGGCCTGAGATGCTGCTGCGACATCCGCAGATCCTTTAATCAGACGAAGCAAACTGAGTAAATGTGCCTCATATATTGTTACTGGAACTGGTGTTTATGCTGCGGACTTAAAATCTAAAACCCTACAACAGCAAACTACTTGGAAACTTGAAATGGAGCAGCTTAACAACGAGCAGACGAATTAGAAGGGAGGGCGACTACCTGTCTGCCCCCGATCCTGCCTCTGGCCTTTTTAGGTGGGAGCTAATGTGAACACCTATCTGTGTATTTATAAGTATGAGTCACAGGGGAAGATCACAGCCTCACAACAACACGGCTTTGAATACAGAATGTCCCCAAAATCCCTGTGTCAACATCGCCACTCCTCATCCTTGTGCCAGTCCGGCTGTTTTTAGTCGGCGCGTCCGGCCGGGAGGAAGATCCTCTTATTTTGGGAGGCTCAGAGTTGAGCTTCGACACTTCGGTGCCCTCTGCCCTCGTCCAATCAGCGGCCGGGCCTTTCTCAGAAGGAGTCGCCTCGTCCTGTTTCCAGTCTTCTGCTGTCTCGCTGAATGCCGTGAGGGATAAGGTGATAACAACAGCTGAGAGAAAGAGGAGAGAGGGAATGAAAAGAGATCCGCCTCCGTCAGAGGGAGAAGCTGCCCATCGCTCTGTGTGTTTTTTCACGTGATATCAGCCGAGTAACTCGATGAGCCGCAATTAAACGTGTCTCTGAAATGGTCCCCCTACCAAACCGTCCAGCTCCTCGGGTGGAACCTAAAACCAGCAGCGCAGCTCGGTTTGAGCAAATTCACTCTCAACGTTAGAACTAATGCATCACGGGGGGGAGGGGAGGGCTGGCTATCAGCATGGAGCCTGATAGATGTTCATGTACCACGAAGCAGGAGACACTGACACTGAGACACGTGACTCTCATGATCTTCAGGAATGGAATCATATGTGTCTGCAGATACACTGAGACCACACATGAACGTCCCGCTTTCAACAAGCCCATAATATATAGGAGGAGGAGTATCGGCCTGTTGGAAGCATAAACATGATCAAGTGAACTAGAACCAGTGGGAGAAGCTAAACCGCATGTTTACACGGTCATATATGTGATTTACTTCATATTATATCGACTAGCTGCACTAATAGAAGCTAAATAACACTAAAGTTGCATCAGTGACATATTTTCCAACAAACAAAACATATGTAACTGTATTAAATGTGATTTTAATGTGACATTTCTTATTTCCAGGGGTCAAGGACTCTCTAAGGATTCAGATCATGTCAGTGGACACCGTTTGACCTTAAAACAATTCCAGTTCTCCGCTTGCACAATTTTTCAAGGAGCTTTTGACAGGTTGAATGTGTTGCATGTTGGAAAACTTGCCGCAGTGTCTTCTGTGGATTTAAACTGAACGAAACAATGAATGCGACATCAGTTTGTCCAGCATTTGCATCATGACATCACATGTAATGTCCTCCCACTCCTGCTGAAGGACTCGGCGAAGTTGGCGGACATTTTGGAAGACAGGATCTCGTTGTCGGGCATCCGGAGCCATCTGAAAACCGTTTCTGAGACGACAAATGCTGGAGCTGTGGATTTTCAAGTGCCTGGCTACGGCCAAAGCTGACATGCAACATTAACAGCCCCTTTCTTCTTATGTCGTTTGAGTAAAGCTGCATTTTAAGGTGGACTTTTATAGGAGTCACTGGTCACAGGAGGGTCTGATCTTTAAAGTGCACTAACCCAGCGGTTGAGAATGTATCACTACTTGAAGTGCTCAAAGGTTTTGTGTATAGTTAGTTAAATTTAATACCTCTCTAACCAGAAAAAAACAGATTTGTAACTTTTCCCCTCAAGTCCAAAAAGAAGACCGTTTACATGCTGTGTTTCTGTTTTTGTTCGTGTCAGTAAGGAACTCTAAATAACATAAACGAAAACATGCAAAGCTACAGAGCTGGACTTTAATTCTCAGTGGGCTCAAAGCAAAAAGTCCTTTATGTTACACGGACTCATTTAAATCCACTACATTAAAGTTTAAAATATGTTTAATAGAGGGCTGCACGGTGGATCGGTGGTTAGCAGCGTCGCCTCACAGCTAGAAGATCCCCGGTTCGCGTCCCGGTTAGGACGTCTGGGATCTTTCTGTGTGGAGTTTGCATGTTCTCCCTGTGCAGTGTGGGTTTTCACTGGGTACTCCGACTTCCTCCCACAGTCCAAAAACATGCTGAGGTTAACTGATGATTCTAAATTATCCATAGGTGAGAATGAGAGTGTGCTCGGATGTCTGTTTCTATGTGTAGCCATGTGTAGGGTGTCCCCTGCCTTCGCCCGAGTTGACTGGGATGACAGAGGATTAAGCGGTGTATAGATAATGGATGGCTGGATATGTTTAATAGAGCTTCAAGTCATTGAAGGAAGTGGTGAATTTGTTCATACCTTTAGTGCCATTATAGGCAATCCATCCATCCATCCATCCATCCATCCATCAATTATCTATACATCGCCTAATCCTCTGTAGGGTCGCGGGGGGCTGGAGTCTATCCCAGCCGACTTGGGCGAAGGCAGGGGACACCCTGAACAGGTCTCCAGTCTATCACAGGGCTACATTTAGAGACAGACAACCAAGAACACTCTGGACAATCTAGAATCATCAATTAACCTCAGCATGTTTTTGGACTGTGGGAGGAAGCTGGAGTACCCGGTGAGAACCCACAGGGAGAACATGGAAACTCCACACAGAAAGATCCCAGGCGTCCTAAATGGGACAGGAACCGGGGATCTTCTAGCTGTGAGGCGACGCTGCTAACCACCAATCCACCGTGCTGATTATTGGTAATATTTATCAAAATCAAAACCACAATCCCCACCTTTACAAACTACATGAAACCTCCCCCCTCCATGTCACTGATATCTGTGACTCAACAACATTATTCACACTTAAATCATTTCACAATATATGTAAATAATTAATTGATGTTTCAGGTCCAACCTGTAGCAGTTAATTGACAGTATATTGTTTTAATAGCTTTAGAGATTATAAGCAGTAAATAATGTGACAGAGGAAGAAAGGGCAGATCACACACTTGACATGCAGGCAGCAGCCCTAAATCTCATGTCTCCCTGTTGCTTAGAGACCGGCGGCATCAACATGACTCCATGCCCCCCACCTTCCTCTGACATGTGGAGATTTAGGGGCGGTTACGAGGTTTATGTTGCACTAAAACATGACGGGGGGGCAGTTGATTTTAGCCTGTCGTTTTCACGCTGTAAATCTGGACACGTTAAGCATGCGTGGTTTATTAGCCGCTCGGCCCGGAGCTCTCGCTAAAATCTGTGGTTATGGCGTTTACTTTGCATCCAGCAGTGTGTCAAAACTGAAGAGCTCATTAGGAAAAGAAAGATCACTTCATGGATTTTGTTAATTGGGATTTCATCGTTCACACTTAAAAGGCAGTTTTGTTCATCAGATGGTCAGAAATAAAAGGAAAATGTAGAAGATTCTGTCAAATAATTCACTTCACTGTAAAATAAACTGCTTAATGTCATTTATAGTCACCCCTTAAAGCTCATTATGACCCAGGAAAAACCCCTTATTGTACTTTATGTAACAGTGGCAGCCTAGTAAAACCACTAACATGTTAAAACTGCACTGATCCACATTACAGAATATATTACAGTCACATAAAATGCTGTGAAATTTGGAGACGCTAATGGTTTTTAGGAGTTATTCTTGGTGCAGAGCTCATCATGCTAATGTCGTAAACAGCTGGGGCTTTGTGTTTAGCCTTTGCACGGGTGTATTTTAACCAAAACCACCATCTTTTCCTAAACCTAAGTAGGTGTCTAAACTTAATTAAGTATTTCTGTCATGCAAAGCAGATTTTTAAATTTCACTTTGTCCTGTAAATGGGGGCAAGAAGAGTTACTGTATTTCAAATTTCCCTCAGTTGTCTCTTATCCGTGGGACTGAACGTTGTTTGTTCTGGCCTTGCAGTTGTGGATTGACTGAATGTGAGGGTGTCTTTCAAGTGGAAATGGCCCCAGAAATATGCTTTAGCCCAGTCAACACTACATCACTACATTTATTTTATGGCAAAAGCTGCTGAGGGTATTTTATCTAGTGTGAAAAACATGTATAAGCTTATAAAATACAGTTGCACCAGTGGTTCCCAGTAATTTGGGTTGGTTGTGTTGTAAAAGATTGGAGAAAATTCCAAAAGAGAATATTTTTTCTTCTTTCCTACCTTATTAATTACCCCACAACCTCCTCCGATGTACATTCTGACCCCTGGGTTGCTACCTCCACGTTAACAGCTGTGCAATACAATGGCTTCCAAAGTGGGGTTCACAAGATGAAATAGCATATTTTATCCACAGTTGTTAAAAAGGGATTTAAAAACCTGCTCCTACAGACTGTATGTTTACTCAGTACTACAATTAATACATGGTGTTTACTCTGAATGAGGTATTCTGCTACTAT